>PVJI01025583.1:0-20243 GCA_004026765.1 Micronycteris hirsuta | reverse complement strand
TCAAAAAAAAAAAAAAAAGCAATGCAAAAAGGCATTTATGGGTGAATTTCTCAAGTTGGTAAGCCCCATGGCTGAAGCAGCTAGGGGTTTCAAGGCTTCTATGGGGTGTTTTTCCCCCAGCACTATATTTTACTCCCATGTTGGAGCCTTTGCACAACACTGTTCCTGTTGGACAACTAAATGCTCTCAGCAATGTTTCTCTTGCCTCCATCCTTACCACTTCTATCAGAATAGAGCATTTCTCAGAGGTTCAGTGCTTTTTTGATGCCCAGTCTCTTCCTGAGGCATTGTCTTTCAGCATCTAGTGCTGTCCTTGTTTCATAACCTTCCTAGGATTTTCATTTTCATCTGGAGGCTTGTAGCACGTTCTACCACTGAGAAAAAATTTCAAGAGACTGTCTGCAATGCTATAATATTGGAATCTCATATTTTAATAAAAATATGATACAAATTTCAATGATTGTAATCTCTTTCCTCGTAAAAACAGGTAAAAATAGATGAGTATTTAACTGTTTTGTGATACTTGTGATCATGGCTTCAGAAGTCAACACAAGTATGACATATATATGTATATATCTGAATATGCAAAATATCCTGGGATTGATTGTCCCTTTAGTATATGCAAAAAGATAAAATTATTCATGATTCTGCTAGATGAAGATCAAATTTGAAGAGTGAAAAATAGAGGGAAGAAGGAAAATCATGCACAACTCAAGCCAATCTTAAAAGGCAGAAGAAGAAGAAAGGAGCAGTATTGGTGGCAAAGTATGGCTTGAAGAAGGGGATATCGAGGAATTTGCAAATGGCAAAGATGAAAAGTTGAAAAAAGATCATAAATGATTGTGCTGAAAGTAAAGCAAAGAGTGGGTCAGGCAATTGCTAGTGTGGTTCAGAAGTTGAAGGTCTGCTTTAGGTAAATGTTCAAAAGGATATTTCAGATCACTTCCGATTCCCTTAGCATTTTGGTATTTGAATTCTGAGTCTGTTAACAACGAAAATCCAGGAAACACTGACACATCCAAGAAAGTGACATTGTACCTATGCTCATTAATGAGGATTAATGGAAGACTTTCAGATTTGGAGAGCCAAAGAAACTGACATTTCCACTTAGGTGATAGGACTATTGCTAAGAACGTCCATGAAAGTCTTTATGGGAAAGTGAACATAACAAATCTCTCAGGAGGCAAAGAAGAAATGTTGAAAATAATAAATACCAAGCAACAACAACAAAGGCCTTGCTGTCCTTTCCTGCCATACTTCCTGCTCTTCTTTCTTACTGACTAAGAGCACACCATCAATATCCCCTGAAAATGTGTGTGATTTTGAGTATTCAGCATAAGGAAAAAAATAGTACTTTGTGGTTTGTGATACATCATCAAAGAATCCTTTTAAGAACTGAACAATTACATGAAAAATCAAGAATGCATAGCAGTCTGTTTCAACACACAAAGCTAAAATATAATGGTAGTATCTTTTAGTTTGAAAAGTGTTTCCTCTACTAATGACTGATAACTAAATGGTAAGTCTTATATGGCATGCTATATTTCCAAATTATTTTCTTTGAATCTTTGTAAATAAATATTTAGCTGACAAAAATTAAAAACAAGGCAACTGAATTCCAGGAATTGGGTAGGAGAATACAAAAAATCATAATCATACTTACCACTTAGCTTAGCAGTGAATCAAAATAAGGTAAATATTAAATACTGGTTTAACCAGAAATTGGTATAATATTAGAGGGGATGAAGGCTGGCATTATATAATAGTGCTAAATTCTCATCTTCCATTATAACTCAACTTATGAAATATTAAAATTTAGAAATATGGAAACCTATTTATTTTCATAAGTCTTGAAGCCTATGTTAAATTTTAATCATGTAATATTTACATAAAATGGGATTTTAGAATTCAAATGGTACTGCATGATACTGTTGTATATCATCCCAATTTAAAAAAATAATGAATCTGCCCTGGCTGGTGTAGCTCAGTGGATTGAGCGCGGGCTGGGAACCAAAGGGTCCCGGTTCGATTCCCAGTCAGGGCATATGCCTGGGTTGCAGGCCAGGTCCCCAGTGAGGGCCATGTGAGGAGCAACCGTACATTGCTGTTTCTCTCCCTCTCTGTCTCCCTCCCTTCCCCTCTCTCTAAAAATAAATAAATAAAATCTTAAAAAATAAAAAGAAATAAAAAATAATGTATCTAAGAAAAATACTAGATTGGATCTAAAACAAATATCTTTGAGTTGAGGGGTTGTGGATTATTTTAATTGTCTTTTAGTGCTTATTTTTGTTTTTCTCTAAATTTATAAAATATTTACTCCTATGCAGACAACTGTAATTGAAAAACAATAAAGTAATAAAAAAATATTTACTCCTACGCTTTCAAACCAAACCAATTAACTTATCATCTCCCAGGGTAGGGAAGGGCTAGGTGCAACATTCTTTCCAGTCTAGAATCTGTTTATTCTTTTTCAGATAAGAGTAACCTGGACTTTAATAGTTGCCCTGTTTTACTGAGTTTGGTCTATGTTCTGTCAGATTCTTATTCTTTCTAGGTGTCTTTGTGCTACCTCTAAAGCCTTACATGCCTGCTGAATAGGTTTTGAATGGATGGAAATGAGATTCTTCTCTTGCTTATGTGTGATTCCTAAAGCCAGTATGTGACAGGTATTGGCTTTTCTCATTGAGTCTTTTTCTTTTTCCCTTTAATTCTCTTTTTTGTCATTATATATTTTTTATGTTTTGGTCCAAGAAGACACTACTTTTCCTAGGCACATGCTTTTTAAAAAGCAAGCAAACAAACAAACAATTTATAGATCAATTATACAATTCCACAGAAGTTGGGCCTAACCTCTAGACCTCTTAAAATCATTTTCAGAGGACATATAAGCCCATTTGTCTACTGGACATCCCCAGTAGCTCCCTACCTTAGGTAGACTAACAATGAGCTGGCTCAGTAGAAAATGCTGCAAGATCTCTAGCTGATTTCAGCACAGGTATATAAACTCCTCTGTATGCTTCATGTTTGAGTGTGGGCTGCTCTTCTTGCCAGAAAGGTGTTTCTCTATGTGAGCTCAAAGACTTTCAGTTGCCATTTACGAGACCAATTGGGCATGCCCTATGTCTTCCCTTATAAAAATGTGTAATGTCAAGGAAGGGGTACCTTTCCTGGGGCACATTCCGTGATGCACCCAATCATCTCCAGCCAGAAAGAACATTTCTATGGACCTGAGTTTAACACAATCAGTCTCACAAGCTCTCATCATCCCAAAGGCAGCAAGGAGGGCTATAACCAGAAAGGGCAACTGGACACATAATGGAAGCTGTATGTCTGGTATTCATAGGACTAGGAATACAGGTTTGGGGCCCAGGCAGATGTGTTGCTGTTACTGCAAAACTTATCAGCAAGAAAACAAATGGAATTAGATAATGGGTGTGGGGATACTTCTATAACTTGCAGCTATACTATTGATGGATAATTATGGAGGTATCCTCATATTTAAATATTGAGCCACAAATGGAACCCATTACCTGCAAAGTTCTACAATAAGTTTGCTTCAAACCTATAGCCTCCCTGATTTAGAGCAATCCTCTAGTGCAAAAAGTGGTTGAAGTCAAGCACATAGTGGTTAAGCCCCTGTGTACATTTGTTTAAAGCTATAAAGGTTACTTTAGAAAGACAAGACACATAGGCAATTGCTTTTTTCAGAATTTATTTATAAAAATTGTGTATTTATTCTTACATGTTTAAACTTCAGTCAACTTCAAAGAAATCTCCATTTGAAGCAATACACCTAGTGAGACATTTTCCCACTGCTCCGAACAGTTTTTGAACTCATCAATTTTGATGCCTTTTAGTGCTTCTGCTGCTTTTTGTTCCACTTCTTCCACATTGGCAAAATGTTTCCCTTTGAGGACTTTTTTCATTGGGGAAAGAAACAAACAAAAAAGTCACTTGGGATGAGATTGGGTAAATAGGGAGGGTGAGGGGTGAGGCACGGGGATAATGCAGTTTTTGGTCAAAAGTTGCTGAACACTCAGCACGGTGTGGGCAGGTGCGCTTGTAAATCACCCATCATGAAATGGGCAAACACATTAAAAGAACCTTCAAAAAATTCACTGAAGCTGAACGCTGCCTCTTACAACAACACCAGCTAGTACACTGATTCAGATGGGTTCCTAGAACACTGAATTAATGAGGAAAGCCTGTGCTACAAGGGACCTGACTTCCATAAGATAATTCTTGTTTTTCCTTTGTGTCCCCCCTCATAACCTTATCATTTCACCTTCTCCCTCCTGATCAACCAGAGTCCTTAACCAGCTATTCTTACTTCCAAGAACGCCCTAGGTAAAGGTATACACAGAAGAAAGTTCCCACCAAACAAAACAAAACAATTATTGGTCAGAGGCTTTCACTGAAGCACAAAAGTCCAGTTGCTAACTTCAGAAGGCTGCATTGATTTTTTGGTATACAACTTGGTTAGGCATCAGTAACCTTTTTCCCTTTAGGATCTTGCTAATAAACTGAGGCCTATTGACAAACAGCATCAGTGTTACCTGTGAAGTTGCTAGAAATGTGTATTCTCTGGCCCCACCTTGGACCTACAAAGTCAGAATCTGTTTTCTAACAAGGTCCCCAGATGATTCATATGCATGTGAAAGTTTAGGAAAAGGTGTCCTAAACCAGTGGTCTCCAAGTAGGAGGCTTCTCAGGGTTCCTTGTTAATTTCAGCCTTATGACATGGAGTCCAGAGATGGTAAAACCTTTCCTCAACTATGCCTCACCTTTTCAGGCACCAGATATAAAGAAGCTGGCCCTGTTTTCTTCTGTCAATTCTTGTAGAGTGGTAGTCTTTGGTTGCCAGGACTTAGGAGGGAAATCAGGAGGAACCTTAATTAATGGTCAGTCCTATTACCAAAGTCATTGTTTGGTGGAATTGTTAGCCACAGAAAACCAGCTTTCCATTTCCTGGATGGAGGGCAGGATGATGTGATAGGGGTGGATTGCTTAAGCTTGACTTATATCTATCTCCTTCTGTGAAGAGGATCTTTGTTCTTTGCAGGAAAGATGTTTTTATTCTACCTTGAATGAGGATAAGCATAACTTCCCATCTCAACGTAAATAGTAAAAGGCCTAAGGGATTGATATCTCTGTTAGGGCTGTCTATATATATTCAGGTCTTCAACTGACTGGATGAGGCTGACTTATATTATGGAGATCAGCCTGCTTAAGTCAAGTCCATCAATTTAAATGTTAATCTCATCCAAAATATCCAGAATGTTTGATTAACTGGGCTGTGTGGCCCTGCCAAATTGATGAATAAAATTAACTATCGCAATATCTCTTTGCCCATTGTTCTTCATGATCTCCTTGAATTATGATTCTTCCAAACTACCTCCAGTTGACTCCCAGAACTATCTTGTGTGCATTGCCCCAGAGCTCTCTATTGCTCTGGGGCAATGCACACAATGGACCTGTCCATCCCACTGGTACTTCAAATTCACCATGACCCAGATCCAACTATATTTCCCCTTGCCTTCCCTCCCTTCCCAACCTTTTCTTGTATGCAGGATCTTAGTTAATTGTACCCCTATCCAACTAATCTTGCAAGTCAGTAACCTGAGAGTATCTTCAACTATTTACCAATGCCCCTGCTTCTCCTCCCCCACCAAAGGAAATGTCCCACTTACAGCAGCAATTGCATAGGCAATATCAAAACTAAAAAGCATGGTCAAAGGGCCATGCTTTTTGAGTGACTTTGATAAGCCAGGCATTGACTGGAACCAATTAATGATGCTAACCAATGAATGATAACACTTGAGTAAACCAACTTTGTCAGACCTATGAATTTATTTTGTTTTATACAGAGTCCTAGTTTTTAATCTTCAGTTAATATAACCCCCTTTCTGGCACCTAAAAATCCCTATATATTTTTTCCTTCAGTAAACCAATCAGTGTATTTCTTCTCCACTGGTGTGGGAATTCTTTCCACATACATGTAAACACGCAGTCCTGGGAATTTATGCGTAAAGAGCACGGCTCCGTGTGAGGACAAATTATTCCCGTGTGGACAAGAGTCGATCATGTCAGTGGAAAAGGAATTCTCTAATGGGAATTTGGCAAAAATGTATCTCAACAAATTCTATGACTTGCTGAGTCTCTCTTCCTCCCAAAGTCAGGAAGCTTAAGTTAATGAATCCCTGCCTCAACGTTTTATGGTCCTAATAGTTAACAGCCCTATTTAGCTTACCCTCAATTTACTTGTCTCCTGTTTAACGTACTATCCCAGTCCTGTCTGCCACCAGACCTGAATTTACATCCTAATGCTCTGTTACTGAGTAAACATACCCCTTATCTATTCCCTTCCCATATATCCTCATGACCCAACTAAAGACCCCTGTTCTGCATAAGCCCATGAATAATCAATCCAATGTAAATGTGTCCTAAAGCTTCTAATAAAAAGCCCGGCTGAGCTAGGCACGAGGTCTTTTGAAGATGGAGCGAAAGACTTGTGGCTGCTGGACTCTATTCTCCAAGCGTGTCTCTGGGTGAGTTTGATTCACGCAATCGGTGCGGTCCCCCTCACGGATTTTGCGGGACGAAATCCGCGACACACTGGCATGTGTTTCTTTGCCTGAAAAGTTAAAAGGTCCTCAACTTTGTAATTTTTTAACCTTTGGTGGTTTTTATTTAATTCTTTAACATCCCTAATATTTGATTTTCTACTTCCATTGATTTTTTACCTACTAAATAGTTATCAAACACATCCTAAATATCATTAACTTGGCTCAAATGATCATCTCTTGCCTGGATTGTGGTGAAGTCTCCCTGACTGCTTTCCATATTACCAAGTTTTTGCCTGACCACTTTCCCCACTTCCTTTGTTGGGTGGAAACTATATTCAAAATTCTAAAACCATTAATCAACACCCTTTAAGCATTGCCTTTCTCTCTCAGACACTCTCTCTGGTACTAGGTGCCAGAGTGAAGACACTGAGTGCCAGATCAAGAGAGCCTCATATGTGATATCAACTACCCTTCAGCTTCAACTGAACTGTCATGTCTTGCCTCACAACTTATTTTCTGGTGGTACTGAATTCCCCATGGTCCTCCACAAAAACATGTGAACAGCCTTCATGTAAACCACTTCTGCTACTCTTTATCTTTTTTTACCTTAGTTCAGTCTTAGAGGAGGAATATGACTTAGCCAGGTGTTGAATCAGGCAGGGTCCCAACAGGAAACAGTACACAAATTAGGATTATTTAAGGAGGGTTTCTTTACAAAGGATTTAATTAAAAATATAGGCTGTATAAAGAGGACTTGAAATAGCACAGAAACCCAGGACTACAAGCTATTGTTACTACCCCTGGATCAGAAAAGATGAAGGAAAGGAGTTGTAACTGGAAAGTAGAATGAGAGAGAGAGAATCTTGTAGAACAGACCCTTTAAGACTTTTACAACATGGCACGCCCAAGGCAAGAGGGTCATGGGAATAAAAAACTGGTAGCACTCACCTTTTTCCTTCTAATATTTCCACTGCATTTACTGGTTTCTGTGTCCTCTGGCTCCCAATCTATACAGATTACAATCTTGGGGCATAGAGCAGTAAGGAAAAGGGTAGAAAATGGATATGCACAGTTATCATTCCAAAAATCTGGGGCATTGGTCTGCCTTTTGTTTTTCCTCATGTATACATGCATGTCTAGTTTACATCTTTTACTAGACTGACTGAATGTTTCAAAAGAATAAATTGTTTTACCCAGCTTTGGATGCACCAAGCCTAGAAACTAGGTGTTTTTAATGAATTTAACTGACCAGGTTTACTTTGATCTTTTCCTATTCTTCCCTTTACTTTGAAAGTGCCCTTTTTTGAGTGATTGAATCTTGAGGAACTCCTGCCTGGTGTCTCTCCCTTGTGCACAGTCATGGTGCTACTGTACAGTGACAAAACACTAAGCTCAGTCCTGAATTGAGGTGAGGGCCTAGCAATCAAAGCTAATTTATGCCTGATGGGAATGTAATGCACAGCATGGTGACTATAGTCAATAATATTGTATTGCATATTTAAATGTTGCTAAGAGAGTAAATCTTAAAAGTTCTCATCATAAGAACAAAATTTGTAATTTTGTATAGTGACAGTAACTAGAGTTACTGTGGCAGTCATTTTGCATTGTATACAAATATTGAATCGTTATATTGTACACCTGTGACTAATATTATATATGTCAATTATATCTCAATAAAATATTTGAAAAAAATTAATGCTATGCACAGAACATGGTACTTAGTGCACAGAATGCTTTAAAAAATGCTAGCTATTCTTCTTAAGGGGAATAAACAATATGAAAGGTGAAGTCATGTTCAGAAAAAGTCCTTGGTGTCTAAGGCTTTAATAGGCATAGAGAAAAAAACACTAAATAAATGTTTCTTTTATACAAGTTTAAACAAGCTAATTTATGTTTTCTTCTATGGGCATCTGGCAGAAGGACTAGATGGTCTTTTGCTGCCATCTTCTGGTATTTTGTCACCACAGGAAAGAGTCATCAAGAAATTGAATGTAGTTGCACCAGCCACTGCTGGGTGGGGCTGGAGGGGGGAAGTGTCCTTGTTACTATTGCTTTAATAAAACACTAAACTGCTAGCTATAGTCATTTCTTCACCTTACTGTTCTGTGATTGCAAGTACAGAAATACTGTACTTTTCTGCCATGCTTGAGTGGTTGTCCAAAGGGCAAGAACAACTTATGGTTTTCTTTATTTTTTTTTATTGTGGCAAAATATTCACAACAAATTATACCTTCTTAACCATTTTTAAGTGTATGATTCAGTGGCATTAAGTACATTAACATTGTTGTGCAACTATCACTCCATCTACAGAACTTTTTTATCTTCCCAAACAGAAACTCTGTCCCCATTAAACACCAATTGCTCCTGCCCCTGGCACTCACCATTCTACCTTTTGTCTCTATGAGTCTGACCACTGTAGGGACCTCACATAAGTGGAATCATACAGTATTTGTTCTTTTGTGTCTCCTTTATTTCACTTAGCATAATGTCCTTGTTGGGGAGCAGGAAAGAATTCTCCACTCTACCCTCCCTTGGTTCTTATGGCTGAACTAGTTAAAAAAATTGATACAAGACTAGATTTACAGGAGAAGAAACCAATTTAATATGTGTGTACAAAAGAATAAGAATATGATGCTCAGATCATAAAAGAGGCTCTAAGAAGTGATGGAACTAGGCATCTTTTAATCCTTTTTACATCAAGAAACAAATCTGTGAGAAATTGACAGGACAAAGAAAGTTAGTGCTTATTAGAAAGGAATCTAAGCATGTTTGGGTATTTGTTACTGAGGTATCTAAACAAAATGTGGGCTTGGTTTATAAATTAGTAACGATATTATGAGGTTTGTTTATATATAGTTTTTGACTCTGGATTTTATAACTCTTGTGAGAAGATTGTCTCAGTCTTGCAGGAGCGGAGAAGGCATCTATCATGGAGAATTATCTTCTGCTTTTAGGGGAACAGAAAAGAGTCATAGAACTCTTCCTGCTCTTGCTGCTTCTGGTGATGTGATTTTAGTTCAAAATAATATGCCTTTGTGGAGCATATTGGGTCAGCCTTCCCTTAGCTCTGACCTCCTCAAGGTTCATCTATGTGGTAGCACGTGTCAGAATCTTATTCCTTTTAGTGGCAGGATAATATTCCATTGCATGCCTATAAATGTATAGAAGATAGAGAACATAAACTTTTTTTTTATTTATATAAAAATGTCAAGAAAATTGTCAATATTAGGAAGTGGAACACTACAGATATAATTAAATTCCCTTTATTTCCCTCCCCAATCCCACTCTCTTTTCTTCTTTCCCAAAGACAACCACTGTGCTCAATTTGATGGGTTTTCTTCCATTGTACAAAGTATGTCCAGAAATTATCCGGCTTTATAGTATGAAAATTAGTGACAGTTATTGAAGAAGGTGCAAGATTGTACCCAGGACAATGATGCCTCAGTCTCCTTCAAAGTAGGCACCTTGGGGCCTCACACAGTTCTCCCAATCTCCATTAGCTACTCCATCCTATTTTCCTGAATCTCATTGATGGTCTGAAATTTCTTCCCTTTCAAAGGTGACTTTAGTTTTGGGAAAAGCCAGAAGTTGCAGGATGCCACATCTGGGCTGTAGGAGGGCTGAGTCACCTCGGTGATTTGATGTTTCACCAAAAACTCTGCACGAGACGTGATGCATGACGAGGCACATTGTCATGATGAAGCTGCCAGTCACCAGTTGCCCATAGAAGAGGCCTTATGAATTATCTGAATAGTTTCCATGGAGGAATGTTCAAACTTAAAGCAAAATCTGATACAGATTCGTTGCTCTACTCGCTCAGTCATTTTGAATGTGAAGGCCACACAGTACACATGCTCACTCAAGGGCATCTAGTACAGGGCATCAAGGGCATCTTCACTAGTACGTGATGACTAGTACAGTGAAGTCATCATTGTTCACACATGTACATTCTTGTCCACTCTCCTTGGCTGCTAGGTTACATTGATGTCACAAAAACCATTCTCATTATAGTAACAATGGTTGTTGTTTTTTTTTCCAGACAGATCTTGTATATTTTTATATTTTATTACAAACGTGGTTTTCCAGAAACATAATATAGTATTGTGCTTTTATGTTCAGATAAATAGTATACTGTATGTGTCATTCTTAAGTTTGCTTCTTTTACTCCATTGTTTTCAAGATTCCTCCATGTTAGTGCATATAGCTCTTGCTCATTTAGTTTTACTGCTTTATGCTGTTTAAGCATATGCATATGAAAAACTAACCATCCTCTTATTGCTGAACATTTAAGATGTTTGTACTTTTTTTGTTGCTGTTACAAATAATGCTGCATGAGCATCCTGGGAACATGTTTTCTTCAGCATAGACATTTCTTTATGTCTAGTATGTACACCCTGGATTAGAATTGCTGAGTGTCCTGCAAGCGTTGGAGGCCAGGCAGGTTAATGTGGGATTCAGGCAGCCAGGTGACAATATGCGGAGCTGTGGGGATGTATGACATGCCTTTATTCTGGGGTGGGGTGATCCGTATGCACCAGTGGAAAGTCCCAACTCCCTTATACACTAAGTGAACACAAAGCAGGCAGGGTATCAACATATGACATTCTGGTTATATAACAGAGCTTAATTCTGCACATGCGGGCCGTTGCTCAAGGTTATATGAACACTGCTGAGTCATAGTTGCCCAGATCTCCCGGTGAGGGAGCCTGACTAACTCCATTGTTCCCACACTGAGCTGCAGATCATGAGTCTTTTATCATCACATTTACTAGATATTACTAAATTTCTATTGGCATAGCAAAATATCACTTCAGATTTGAACAGTGTTTGAGAGTTCCCATTTTTTCACACTTTTGCCCCAACTGGCGTCAGAATTTTTAATATTTGACAATCTGTTGTGTGTTAAATATTATCTCATTGTTTTCATTTCTATGATTTCTAGGGAAGTTAAACATCTTTTCCTGTATTTACTGATCATTTGGGGTATCTTTTCTATAAAAAATTTTAGAACTGGTTTATATTTTAGAAGATCAATGGGTTCTGAAACATAGCTAACCTCTGAAAGCTTGTGGTGGGTTTTGACCTATTCTCTTCAGCAGCATTAAAGAAGTGCACTATGATTCTGTGTTTCATGGCTTGCTGCCACCAGATGCCAGCACTGTACCACAGTCTTAAACACCTGCTTTGGCTGGAACTTATTTTACATAAGATTCAAGATGGTGGGTTTGATCACAATATAACTATGGATTTCTGAACATTTATGTAAACAACTTGTAAAAATCAAATATACTTAAGCAAATGTTATTATCTTTAGAACAAAATTCCAAAGCAACTTAAGCTGAGTCTAAATATCTAAGTAAATATTAGATTTGTTTTCTACTGTGCTAGTCTTAAAATTTGATAATAAAATATTGCAAGCAAATATCTTTTCAGTGACTATGTACCAGAAAGTATGCTGAGAACTTGTCACATGTTGCCATGTAATTCTTACCACAGTTGTGTGAGGGGTTAAATAAATTGCTTGCTAGTACACAGCTAGTTAAATGTCACAGCCATGTCTTTCAACACGAGCAGACTGGTTCCAGATTTTGTATTCTCTACTATTTTGCTACTCTGAGTTTCTACATATGCAGTTCTTAAAACAACCATGCCCAAATCCCCAGGCACTTTGTGCTTAGGGATAAGAATAAACTTGAGTTGACAAGGGGGAATCCGTTCTAAAACTGTCTCCATGTGGTAGAGACACATTTGTTTATTTCTGAGGTGAGCTGTATCCTCTAGTAACAAGCTTTAAAAAAATCTCATTTCAAAATCAGTTTCTGAAAATAATAACCCAAATTTTCTTTCACTCTGCCTTTTTGCAAACTTTCTATAAACTTTACAGCATCCAAGAATGAAAACGCTTATTTGCTAATAATGCTCCTTGTGTTGCTGTACTTTTCAGTAACTCTGTTTGCCTCTAACTCCCAAAAGACTTCAAGTCTTCATTTCTATTCTTTCACTGGACCTGGGTGCTCAGCTTATCATCATCTTTGATGATTTTCACTAGCGATTGGGGTTCCTTTAGAAACTTTGTCCTGCTGTGTAAGGGGAGAAAAGTAATGTTCCCTCTACCCTTCTGAGTTCTTGGCTGAGACCTTTGTAATAAAAGACGAGTTAACAAGAAAAATGGAAACAGAGGTTTATTGACATGTAAATCTCATGTATAAATGGGAGATACCCAGGAAAAATGAGTAACTCCTTGAGGTGGCTTAGGATATAGGTTTCAATACTATCTTTCACTAAAGGCAAAAGGAAAGAAAGGTGTTGAGGGGAGGCCAGTTCTGGGGATATGACCAGGAAAAGCACAGCAAACAAGGGTAAGTTTGTTGTGTAGGTTTAAATCCATGCCTTCTCCATTGATAAGATTCTATTGCGATTTAGAGCCATCCTTCTCTTCCTGGTACAATGAAGGAGACATCCTTACAAATGGGGATTTCCTTTATAAATGTAAATATACCTTAAGGAAGAGTAACTTCTCTATTTTCAGAGCTTCTCTTGCATCTGCTGTTTCTCAAAATAATCAACTCAAATTAATCCTTATGCCAAAGAGACACATTTTTGAGGTAGCATATTCTGCTACCCTTCAGCTGTATATTTGACAGATTGGTAATACTACTTCTTGCAGTAAAACTGAAATTTGCCATAAAAGATAACTCTTGGGCATCTCTGCAAATATTCTTGGCTATGCTTCTTGTTCCAGCAATGCTTTGATGGCCAGTCTTGACCTGGCTTTTGTCCTTTGCCCAAGGGTCACCACACAGCCCCTGGCCCTGAGCCCACACTGAGTCCTTGCTTTCTGCTCTGAGGCTTTTCTGACTTTGATTTGTATTTTACAAGGGGCTTAATACCAGTAGGATGTCCCTTGTTGAAAGGATAAGTAATGGGCAAATGCTTCCCTCTTTTCTTCCCTAGACAGATAATACCTAGGCACATTTTTTAAGGTTCCTCAAAAGATCCTAAAGACCAGTCATCAGTCAACCATTGAGTCATCAGTAATAGTGGACAACTTGATACATATCCTTATACTGAATTTCCCTCCTTCCATCACTCTACCTCTGCTCCTTCACTCCTACTCCTTGATAGTATTTCCAAATAAACTGCTTTTAGAACCCATGACCAAATACCACTCAAAATACACCCGTAATAATAATTTTAAGGGATGGCTTTGTTTAGCTTGCAGAGACAAGGGAGAAAACACTCCAGGAACATCTTAGTAAGAGAGACCAAGGAGGGACTTCTTATTGGATGTGGAGTTGTTGCTGGATGATCCTAAAGAGGATTTAACAAAGTGGGGACCACTTCTGTATTGGATGTCATCAGGAACCAGGGGCAATTCAGTTGTTGGTTACTTTTCATAATTTTTATATAGAGTTAGAAGGATTAAAGTGGGGCTATAGTTGTCATTAATAAAAGGCACCATTCATTCAAGTTATTAGAAAAGGAGAGTTAAGTCATGATATGTGCATGTGTGTATTTGTGTGTAAATGTACACACAGTGGCTTTGTCCCTGTCACATGCCAAATGTGGCCACAGCGTACTTGTCTGGACATTGTTTGTATTCTGCAAGCATTGTTTATATTCACTTAGGAACATTATGTTCTAGCCATTAGCAGGTGGTTTTTCGCTTTCTCATTACCTACTTACAAACCTTAGCCCAGGTCCCTCCAAATCAGAGCGTGAGAAAATATAAAACAGGCATTCAGGTAGGACTAGTTTTCTTTCTAATCAAGCAATCCTGCTTTTCTCTTATGCTTGGTCTGCCTTTGCACATGTTATTTCTTATGAGAATATACTTTTCTTGTGCCTTGTGAAAGGTTACCTACTCTTCAACATTTAGCCTAGACATCCTTATATCCATGCTTCCCTACTGGACTCCACCAGGCAGAGCAATGGTAAGGAGATTCCACTCTGTGCTCAGAAAATGCCATGCCTACCTCTCTGATAGTGCTTTTCATATTGTTTTGTTATTTGGCCTTCTGTAACAAAGCATGAGAGACAAAGTTGTTTGAGATCGGAGTTTATATCTAGATCATCCTCATATCACAATGAAATTGGAATATCATTTAAACAAACATTCATCAATATAGGCATTCAATATGAGTTACTAGATATGGTTCCAGGAACCTGACTACAAACTAGACTGTTTGGTTAGTAATCCTGTAAATAATAAAAACGTCAAATTTTAATGTGGTAGACTGAACAGATGTTCTACCACCTGCCAACAAGCTACATTTCTTAGACAAATTCTTCTATACTTTTCTTACAAGATTATTCTATGTCACTTAAATTGGTCAACCTACTGTCCCTTCAGTGTATTTGTCACCTTCTCGTCTTAGTACTGTGCTTACAATATACCATTCACCAAAAAATAAGGGATTTCCCTCTCTCTCTCTGCCTCTTACCTTTCCTAGACATAACAGATTAGTGCCATGCAGATAACAGATATGAAAGAATGTGGCCTAAATGCTAAGGGGAAATAGAGACATCTGATGCCAGCTTTTGAATGCTGGGACACTCACCCCTCACATTTTATGCCCCATTGTCCAAGCACTGCGTTTCACTAAATATGGGACTATATGACCTCTGCATGTGTAGTGATAATCTCTCTGTGAGCATCATGCCTCTGCTTGGTGAAGCTATGAATCACCAAGTCTCTTCTTCAGTGAGGGATCTAGAAGTTTCTTGAGAATTAACCCCTCAGGACAAACTGGATTGTCTTAACTATCCTTTCAAAGAACTACACCCTTGACTTGAATGGTTGGGATAATTCTGAATACCAGCATTGTTTGCCACTCAGCCAGTCCTCTAGTCTGAGGTGATAAGGCTTCAGGCAAAAATGGGAAGAACATTCACAATAAAATGCCTGGGACTCAGGACTTTAAAAAAATGTAGCTTTAATTCCAAAGTAATGTTTAAAAATGCAAAAGTAAGGGGAGAGGAGTTTCTCCACTTCTGAGGAAAATACAGCCCATCTATTCTGGGGCAGAGGTTCTGTATAATCCAGTGAGTTACTCCATTAAGTTATTTCAAGGGATGGTGATACCAGGACCTTCACCAATGATGGCAGGTTTTTATAATCTGAAGGACATCACCTCTTAAGGGCATGAGCAGCCAGAAATATCAGCTACAGGGAATCACAGCAAGAAGAAAGAGGAATGGTTGGCATCATGGAGTGGCAAAAAGAAATATATTTCTCAGGCGAGGTATCCCTGCAGATACCCAGAATAGTGCCTCCTTTCTTTCCTCTACCTCTGCCCAAACCTGAAGATCCTGTTTTAGCAGGCATGGGGGAAAGTTTCAGAGAAATACAACTAATGATTGTGACTTGTATAATTCTATATTTAATTAGCATCCTTAGGAATTAAAAAAGGTCATTTAAACACAAATTAGAGAAATCTGCCTTCAGGGGTTCTTGTTGGGGTATGAAAACACAGCTTTATGTATTAATGTTTTCTGAATCACAATAGATACAGGGAAAAATAATGCCCCAAAACACAATGCCCTGAGCTTCTCTTGTCTTTTTATATTCACATTAGCACTGAGTTCAGGTTTTCTCTCTGGTTCCTCCTCTCTTTTTTAAAGTATATTTTATTGATTATGCTATTACAGTTGTCCCAATTTTTTTCTACCCTTCATCTTCCTCTTCCCTGCACCCCCCTCCCACCAGCATTCAACACCCCCTTAGTTCATGTCCATGGGTCATATAAGTTCTTTGGCTTCTCCATTTCCTATACTATTCTTAACCTTCCCCTGTCTATTTTATACCTACCAATTATGCTTCTTATTCCATGTACCTTTTCCCCCCATTCTCCCCCTCCCCACTGATAACCCTCCATGTGATCTCCATTTCTGTGATTCTGTTCTTGTTCCAGTTGTTTGCTTAGTTTTTGTTTTTTAGTTTCAGTTGCTGATAGTTGTGAGTTTGTTGTCATTTTACTGTTCATAGTTTTAGATCTTCTATTCCTTAGATAAGTCCCTTTAACATTTCATATACTAAGGGCTTTGTGATGATGAACTCCTTTAACTTGACCTTATCTGTGAAGCACTTTATCTGCCCTTCTGTCCTAAATGAGGGCTTTGCTGGATAGAGTGATCTTGGATGTAGGTCCTTGCCTTTCATGACTGAATACTTCTTTCCAGTACCTTCTTGCCTGCAAGTCTTGTTTTGAGAAATCAGCTGATAGTTTTATGGGCACTCCTTTGTAGGTAACTCTCTTCTTTTCTCTTGCTGCTTTTAAGATTCCTCCCTTATCTTTAACCTTGGGTAATTTAATTATGATGTGCCTTGCTGTGTTTCTTCTTGGACCCAATTTCTTTGGGACTCTCTGAGCTACCTGGACTTCTTGGAAGTCTATTTCCTTTGCCAGATTGGGGAAGTTTTCCTTCATTATTTTTTCAAATAAGTTTTCAATATCTTGTTCTTCCTCTTCTCCTTCTGGCACCTCTGTGATTTGGATGTCGGAGTGTTCAAAGTTGTCCCATAGGTTCCTAAGCATCTCCCCATTTTTTTTTTAAATTCTTGTTTCTTCATTCTGTTCTGGTTGAATGTTGATTTCTTCCTTTTGTTCCAAATCGTTGTTTCGAGTCCTGGTTTCCTTCCCTTCACTGTTTGTTCCTTTATATTTTCTTTATTTCACATTTTATAGCCTTCATTTCTTCCTTCATTTTGTGACTGAACTCAGTCATTTCGGTGAGCATCCTGATTACCAGTATTTTGAACTCTGCATCTGATAAGTTGGCTATCTCCTCACCATTTAGTTCTTTTTCTGGAGTTTTCATCTGTTCTTTCATTTTGGCCATATTTCTTTGTCTCAGTGCAACAGTCTGGATGAATATTTATTGAACTCCTTGGTCATCACAGTTCCATGCAGTTTGATTTCCTGGCTGTTTTAGTTGTTTATTTCTTTTTAAATTGGTTGTTATTCTTCTTTTTTTGTGTGTGAGGAAGTGAAGCATTTCTACCTACACCTCCATCTTGGCTAGAACTCCCTTTTTGTAATAACCCCAAGAACAGTGGTTTAATTAGTGCCAACAGTCTATCTTATTACTGTACCTCGAGGAAAAGAAAAACAAAGAACATGCTTGGGACTCTCAAAGGGAGAGACAATCTTGGGACAGTCTTATGGGAACTCCTTTTTAGGTAACTGTCTCCTTTTCTCTTGCTGCTTCTAAGATTCTATCCTTATTTTTCATCTTGGGTGATGTAATTATGATGTGTCTTGGTGTGTTCCTCTTTGGGTCCAACTTCTTTGGGACTCTCTGAGATTCCTGGGCTTCCTGAAAGTCTATTTCTTTCACCAGCTTGAGGAAGTTCTCCTTCATTATTTGTTCAAATAAGTTTTCAGTCCCTTGGTCTCCCCCTTCTCCTTCTGGCACTCCTATGCCTCAGATGTTGGGACATTTAAAGATGTCCTGGAGGTTCCTAAGCCTCTCCTCAGTTTTTTGAATTCTTTTTTCTTCATTCTTTTCTGTTTGGATGTTTTTTTTCTTTCTGCTGGTCCACTCCATTGATTTGAGTCCCAGTTTCCTTCTCATCCCTATTGGTTCCCTGCAGATTTCCCTTCATTTCCTTTGTATTATCCTTCACTTTTTCAAGGAATTGTGACCATTTTTCTTCGATTCCTGTGAGCATCCTGATTACCAGTGTTTTGAACTGTGTATCTGATAGGTTGGCTATCTCTTCAACGCTTAGTTGTATTTTTTCTGGAGCTTTGATGTGGTTTTTCATTTGGGCCATTTTTTTTTATCAGTGTGCCTGTTTCTTTAAGGGGCGGAGCCTTAGGTGTTCAGTAGGGCAGGGTAACTCATGTCGTTGTGTTGTGATGCAGCCTGTGGGGGCAGGTCCTGAGAGAACAATGGTGCTTGCTCCGCTTTCTGCACTTACATTGCTACCCACAAGCCAGTTGGGCTCTTCTGTGCTGGCTCTGGGGTGAATGGAAGGTCCTTCACAGTCCCAAGTTCCTGTGGGTCTCCCCAATGAACTCTCCTGTGAGGCCGGGAGTTCCTCCTGTTGCCGCCTCAGCCCCCACAGTGTTTTCAATCGGTGGTTTGAGGTTTTATTTCCCCGCGTTGGTGGTTTGGTGCTTGGTCTGCTCCACTCCCCACTTTTTCTCCCAGTTTATCTGCACGCGATTGAGGACCTGCCTGGTCCACCAATCTCGGCCCCGCTGGGTCCAGGTGGGCCGGGTGCTGGCTGCTTTTGGTCAGGCGTGCCCGCCGTGGGTCTCTGCAGGCAGCTGCAGTGCTCCGAGTACCACTCCACAAACCGCGGTCTTGCCTTGCGCTCACCGCCCGGCTTGCTGTGCCTTTTCTGCCCTGCTCACTGCGCGCTCTCTGCCCAGCTCTGCCCGCTTACCAGTCTGGATGAATGTGTCTTCTTTAACTCCTTGGTTGTTGGACTTCCACTCAGTTCGATTTTCTGTCAGATCTGCCTGTTTTTGTTTATTTAAATTGCTGCTTTTCCTCTTTTGGTTGTGTGAGGAGGAACAGTGTGTCTACCTACACCTCCATCTTGCCGGAAGTCCTCTGAGGTGTTATTCTTGATCTGGTGGTAGTACCTCTTATGTTACCCACAACTATGGACTATCAAAGATTTGCCTGGATCTCCAAGTTACAGTTCTTTATCTACGATGTTTTCTTTTTATTTAGCATATACACTCATAGGCACTTCCTTGTATCAAATTCCACAACCAGGAGGAGCTTTGAGGCAGAAACTTCAGTTAGCTTTTTCATAAACCCATAATTATATTCCCCTTCAGCAATGTATATCCTGGCATAGACACCACCATTTGGTTCAGTCTCTTTCTGCTTTCAGAGAGGTTTTATCGTCAAGGTGTGGCTATCTTTTCTATCATCAGGTCATAGCCAGAAACACCTCTAACCACCAAATAGGTTTCTATAATTTTGAGTCTCAGGAAATAGTTTGTGGTCTCAATCTCCTCCCTCACAGAAGGTTCCTAGCAAAAATTTCCATAGCTTTCTCAGAAAAACACCAAATTTTATAATTAATGAAAATGGACAGGAGTTGGAGTGTGGCTGGATAATTCTACCCCAACTATCAAAAGAGCTAGTGCTTTAAATCTTTCCCAAACAGTGAGTTTCTCTTTGCCTTGCGACTATATGGTCAGAAAGGAACATTTAATTTATTCCCTATAAAACAAAGAGGGTCTGCTCCAAGGTGATTTAATGTCTCCATTGCTATACATAGAAAAGATACCTAAAGGAACAATTACTTATAAATTATCTTGGCCTTATTAAGTACACCCAAAATTGTTCCTTTGTTATTTATGTAGACTGTAAAGGAGTCTTGGAAAGTTTACCAATTTGTTCTTTTTTGTGGTCATTGGAGTTGTTTGTTTCAGGTTGCCTATTTTCCATACACATGGTAGGATCAAAATTCCTGTCTCTTTGTGGGTAGGTGAGACCATGTGTTCCACTTTGGCCAATGAATTATGAGTTTTTATTAGTGTGAATCCCACTAGAGCTATCCTTCTACCACAGCTACTGGCAATGGTCCAAGTGGTAGTTTCTCTCTTAGCTTGGGTCTTTTAATTTTTTTAATAATTACTTTATTGTTTATCAATTACAGTTGTCTGCATCCTCTCCCCTACCCTCCCCCCACCCCCTCCAACCCCA
>PVJI01025582.1:0-20235 GCA_004026765.1 Micronycteris hirsuta | reverse complement strand
AGAGGCAACCACATTGATGTTTCTCTCTCTCTCTTTCTCCCTCCCTTCCCATCTCTAAAAGTAAATAAATAACATCATTTTAAATATATTTTGATTATGCTATTAGAGTTGACCAATTCTTTTCCCCTTTATTCCCTTCCACCCAGTACACCCCTCCCACCATCATTCTCCCACCTTAGTTCATATCCATGGGTCATACATATAAGTTCTTTGGTTTCTCCATTTCCTATACTATTCTTAATCTCTCTATGTATATTCTGTACCTACCACTTATGCTTCTTATCCTTATACTCCCCCCCCCCATTCTCCTCTATTCCCCTACCTGCTGATAACCCTCCCTGTGATCTCCATTTCCGTTATTCTGTTCTTGGTCTAGTTGTTTGCTTAGTTCTTTTTTGTTTTTGTTTTTTAGGATCGGTTGTTGATAGTTGTGAGTTTGTTGTCATTTTATTGTTTGTATTTTTGATCTTCTTCTTTTTCTTAGATAAGTTCCTTTAACATTTCATATAAAAAGGACTTGGTGATGATGATCTTCTTTAACTTGACCTTATTTTGGAAGCACTTTATCTTCCCTTCCATTTTAAGTGATGGCTTTGCTGGGTAGAGTAATCAAGATTACTTGATTACTTGATTACAAGATTAGTTGATGTAGGTCCTTGCCTTTCATGACTTGGAATACTTCTTTCAATACTCCTTCTTGCCTGAAAAGTTTTTTTTGAGAAATCAGCTGCTAGTCTTATGGGAATTCCTTTGTAGATAACTGTCTCCTTTCCTCTTGCTGCTTTTAAGATTATCTCCTTATCTTTAATCTTGGGTAATTTAATTATGATGTGCCTTGGTGTGTGCTTCCTTGTGTCCAACTTTTTTGGGACTCTGAGCTTCCTAGACATCCTGTAAATCTATTTCCTTTGCAAGATTAGGGAAGTTATCCATTATGTTTTCAAATAAGTTTTCAATTACTTGCTCATCCTCTTCTTCTGGCACCCCTATGATTTGGATGTTGGAACATTTAAAGTTATCCTGGAGATTCCTAAGCCTCTCCTCATTTTTTTGAATTCTTGCTTCTTCATTCTGTTCTGCTTGAATGTTTATTTTTTTCCTTCTCCAAATTGTTGATTTGAGTCCTGGTTTTCTTCCCTTCACTGTTAGTTCCCTATGCATTTTCTTTTGTTTCATTTTTATAGCCTTCACTTTTCCCTCTATTTTGTGACCATACTCAACCATTTCTGTGAGCATTCTGATTACCAGTGTTTTGAACTCTGCATCTGATAGGTTGTCTATCTCTTCATTGCTTACTTGTATTTTTTCTGGAGCTTTGATCTGTTCTTTCATTCGGGCCATATTTTTTTGTCTCTTTGCAACTGTTACGTAGTAAGGGGTGGAGCCTTAGGTATTTGACAGGGCTGGGTAACCTACCTCACTGTGTTGTGACACTGTATGTGGGGGAGGAGTTCAGGAGGGAAATATGCCTCTTTCTCAGTCCTCAGCTGACTTTCAGTCATTTCCTTCTCTACTCACAAGGAAATTGGGCCCTTCTGGTACTGATTTCCCAGGGGGTGGTTTTCTGTACATTCTAGGACCTTGTGGATCTCTCCAATGAACTCTTTTGTGAGGCTGGGAGTTTCTCTGACACTTCAGACTTTTTCAGTTGGAGGTTTTGAAGTTTTATTTCCCCATGCTGGAACCCTGGGTTGCATTGTCTGTCTCATTTCCCAGTTGTTCCTCCCAGTGTATCTGTAAGCAAATCTTTAAAGAAAATTATGCTTCCACATATTTCACAGGCCAAAGAATGTCATGTGAGCCTGTGTAACTTCAGAGGGGCATGGAAGAACAATTTTCCCTTCACTTATTTCTAAGTAGAGGGGAACTCATTAGTAATGAATGTTAATAATATCTACCCTACATTAAAAAAAAAAAACTATCTTTCCAAGAACAAAACCAAGGGGCTGTATAGGGAACAAAACACAATAGAGTTACTTTCAGTGAGAAGAACCAGGTGCAGCCTAATGGGCTCAAATAACTTACTCTTTTGACAGAAAAGGATTCTCCCTGATTCCTGCCTAACCAAAATTGATAATTCATGGTGTTTCTTTTCCTCCTTTCTTCAAATGGAAGTTGTTATTGTATTCAACCAGTTTCAGTTTTGTCATTGTATATTCAATGTGATAAGATAAATAGCAGTTTTTAAAATTTATAAATAAATTTCAGAATATCATGTAACTGAATGAAAGAGACATCATATTATTTAGCAATCCTGCATTTTGAACTGAAGTAAGCAAATGACTTTTTGGATTTTTCTTTATTGAAAGAGTAAATGTGTTTCATGTGTGGAGAAAATTACATTAATGAATATTTGGAGAAACAGAATTGAAGATGGTTACAGATAAAGCTAACTATCCTAGATCTATTATAATTTTCTTGTGTGATTGAAACCCTCAGCATATGACCATCTATGTCATTCTGGGTCCTCTGAACAGCATACCACAAGTCAGAATTAGATGTGAAGGAGATTTATACTCCAGGTTAAGTGGAAAGTATTAAGAGCTGACAAGAAGCACCTTCACACATGATCCAGTGGGACATCTGTAAAAGAAATAACAGAATGTAGGATGATTGGGTAATAAGACTCTGAGAGTTTAGTGCAGCTTTGAGGTAGTACAAGGGATGATCCCCCAAAACAGTATTTATTTATAAAAATTGGATATTTATTCTTATGCGTTTAAACTTCAGCCACCTGCAAAATACTCTCCATTTGATGCAATACTCCTATCGAGGCATTTTTTCCACTGCTCAAAACAGTTTTGAACTCATTGATTTTGATGCATTTTAATGCTGATGCCATTTTTTGTTTCACCTCTTTCACATCGGCAAAATGTTTCCCTTTGAGTACTTCCTTCATCTGGGGAAACAAAAAATGTCCCTCAGGATTAGACTGGATGAATAGGAAGGATGGGGCGTTTGGGTGATGCCATTTTTGGTCAAAAACTGATGAACCCTCAGTTGATAAGTGCACTTGTAACATCACTCATCATGAAATGGGCAAATGCATTGAAAAGAGTCTTCATAAAAATCCACTGAGGCCAAACATAGCCTCTCACAACAACGCCAGCTGGTATACTGATACAGATGGCTTCCTAGAACACTCACCAGCAGGTGAAGCCTGTACTACAAGGCACCCACTCTTCAGAAGATAATTCCATTTTAGGGGGTCCACCCACTTATTCCAGAGCCCCAGATATTTGGTTATCTATTAGAGGAGTTCCAAGGTGAGCAGAAATGGTCTCTTTCCAGTACCTCAATAAATTCAATCATTAGCTTAGTTCAGGCCCAGGAAAGTGTGGCCCAGGCTGAAATGCTACAGTGGATGGAAATGAGCAGAATCTGGATGCTGTCAGCCTATTGCATCCCTCATGACACCTTTTCTTACAGGAAGATCTGAATTTTCTATTTCCATAATTGTCTCATACCTAACTAGAAACTACTTTTGTCAGTCTCTCTTGACTCTAGGTGTAGCCATAAAATTGATATTGATCAATAGAATAAAAGCAGAAGTCATTTTTGCAACTTAAGTATATCATTTTTTATAAGGCAAGTGCTTGCTTTGCATTTTCTCTTTTTTTTTCTCATTACAAAGGTTAACATTTTTGTGATATCATGTAAAATAAGACCTTTGGTGATGATGAATCAAAATGTTATAAGAAAATTCAGTCTCTTTATGATCTTCAGGTGGGCTATTTTTCATGCTAATCTAGCATTCCATTTCTAAATCAATGGTCCATCTCTAAACTGTTATTTGAGAGATAGCTAAGCTTCTAGCTTACTTGGTGCAGAGGTTTGATAGTCTCTTTGTAGAAGAAATTAAACCTACCTAGCACAAACAAAAATTACCCTAATATCTAATACAAACATTACTCCAATTTGAAACAGGTAACTGAGATTCAAAAATTAATTTATCAATTTGCCATTATTATTAATCAATAGAACTAGTGCTTTAATTCAAATTGTGGGTAAGACCTAACCAGAATTATGATTATTGTTTAAACATCTTTCTTTGATTCAGAAAACAGGAGTTTAAATTTTGGCTCTACTATTTACTAGCTATGTGATCTTTGACAAGTCATTTAATCTCCCTAAGTCTCAACTCCCTCTCTCTATTTTGATGCAGTCATTATAATTGACCTATTTCATAAGATTCTGAAGATTAAGTAATAAAGAGCATAATATTCCCAATCAATATAAAATGTAAATATCAATTACAATTATTCAGTGTTGTTAGTATCTTTCTATACCCTTTCCATTATTCTCTTGTTCCTCAACTGTTCTAATGCCATATTTATCTGTGCCCATTTCTGTAGATGCGCAAATACAGCAGTTAATAATATTAAATGACACCACTGTAATTCCAAAATAGAATTATTCTTTATCTATGTAAATCTACATGTTTTATTTTGAAAAAGTAAAGGCAAATTGTAGAACAGACGGTTTTAGAACTTAGTCTAATCATAATGCACAAAGATGACAGGAAAGTTGAAGAAGTATAAAGCAATATCAAGAAATTTAAAGTGTTCGGGTGACAATTAAAAATGACTAATAATGAACTACCTATCAATAACTGTACAAATTTGCTAATAAACTATCACCAAAGACTCAAAATGTTCAAGAAATATAAAGAATTAATGCTATTTGTCAGTGTAGGAGAGATATTGTCCATGAGGAAAAATAAGTAGACAGTATAAAATTAGTGAAAGTAAGGGCTTTTTGTTTAAGTGAATTGTTGTTCAAACACATTTTTGGGAATATAAAACTGGATGATGAGAGTACTGTATAGAGAAGGGGGAAGGAAATGCATATTTTTAGGGCAATGAGTTTTTGCAAAAACATCTTTTGAAAAACCTGTCATTTTAATTGGGGGCATTTGGATAAAAGTGCATTTGGCTTCTGAAAAATAGAATTGGAATTGAGTGGAGGTTGTTTCCATTTAGAGACGGCATGTTCGGGCACAAATTTGCACACACCATCTGTGATTAAATATGCAAGTACCTACCAGAAATGAGAGGTTAACTTGACTCTTCATCTATATCATGTTGCTCTAGATATTGTTTTTAACAATCTGCACATTTAAGCTCATTATTTTCTTCTCTGTTTTCTTACTTAATCTTTCACTAAATATGAAACTTAATATCTAAATTTGTTCTGGTTTGAACAGAATGCAGCTTTAATTATCAAAAACATTTACTATTTTCCTGTTGGTTATATGAGGTATTATAGCATAGATTAAATTGACTCAACATCTTTGCCTCTTGCTGGTACAACAAAAATATTACTCCTGCATGCAAGGCTAATCCTTCCATCTCTACTCTGTGTTGTATTGCCTCCTTCCTATGCTTTGTTCTATGTTTCTCATCATTATTTAACCATGTCTTAAGTTTTGAAGAAAAAAAATCTTCCTTCAATTCACAGGCTTGTTGGATATAACTGTCTCATTTATTTATACCCAGGAGACTAATTATCTCTTTTATCCCTACTTAGTCTCATTTTCAAGTTTTCTTATATTTACTTATATTACTGCACAAACTCTTATGACCTGGCATCTGTGCTTAGGTTTTGACTGAATCAAGTATTGTTAAAGTGCTGAATGATCACTTTGTAGAAAAACTTTCGGTTGTTATTTTTCTTGGTTTTCTTTGATTTGACACTGTCAACCACTTTTTGTTTTCATGGGCTTTTTGCCTTGATATCTGGGAAAACAAATCTTTTCATATTTCCCCCTGCATTTATAGTTATTTCTCCATCACTTTCAAAGTCATTTTCCTTTTGCTCAATTATTTTCTGTCTGTATTCTCCAGTTTTCAATACCCACCGTCATGTCATCTAATGATACATTCTTCTTGATGAAAACATCCATTTCCTTGACTTCACTCATCACCTATATGCTTATTAAGTGTCATTTTTATAATCTTCCTGAGTTCTATCTTGAGATTATATTTGAGTATTTAATTCCATAATAGAATTTGATTTAGACATTCTGTAAGAAATCTTTCACTCAATGTGTACTTTAATCAATGTATTATCTCCCATTTACCACAAAATTTCTCCCTTTTCAAGTAATAACAGAGAAGAATGTTGTGTTATTGTCAGTGTCTAAAATTATAACTTGAACTTTCTATGGTGATTATTCTACCTCCTTTATCCCTGCATCCAGACTAAGACTGAAGTACTCTTACTTCTCTACATCACCTTTGACACTTTTTATTTCACATACCAGTCACCTCCAATCAGGTTAATTCCACAGCCTTCTAATTGTCCTTTCTTTTTCTTTATTTGCCTTTCCTATGCTCTTTTACATTCTCCCAACTGCTGTTCAGAATGTTCTAGTACCAAATATAATTCTATATGCCCCTTCACATCCCTTTGTTGATGGGAGGATCAATAATAATCCAAAATAAACTAGAAAAACACATATATTAAATAGCCATGTTAAATTAATAGCATACATAATTGTTTTATGTTAAATTAGCCAACTACATTAAATAAAATTTCCTACATAATCTTAGAAGAACATATTTTGTCTCACACTAGCAACTTCCACCAATACTGTAGATGACTAGTTTCTATGTAATGCAGTGGGAACTCGATTGCAGGCATGAAGAATTCAGGGCAAGTTCTAATCATGTCTCTGGTTCAAAATATTGCTATAAAGACAGTGTAAGGTAAGATAGTTTTGTACTCTGAATAAATGGTTTCAAATGTAAATATTATATGTACTTACATCACTCTTCTTTACCTTCTTCCAGTAACCCATTGTGGTTTTGCTTTCCTACATCCTTTTGCATCCCGTTCTTTGCTATAATTAAAACCTGATTCTCTCTCTAAATGTTCAAATAATCTTTTTAAAAATTACTATTTAGATTTATTTGATTACAAAGAATATAACAACAGCTGTTTCATATTTTCCATCAGTTCCCTGCTATTGTGTTAGCAACCTGACAACTCATCTTTTTAACCATTCAGAATCCTGGGCTGTATAGTTATTTAATGTCTATACACATCCCTTCTTACTTCTCACATTAGGAACTACTATTGTATATCAAACTTCAACCCAAGATGTTTAGTTCATGCATAATTTCTGCTTCACTAAAGCCAGTATATGTCTACATTTGCTCAAATCTGGTTTTTATTCTAGAATCAGTTGTATGTTGCCTCACATCAAATATGAGTTATTGAATCAATGTAGTCATATCAAGATATGTAACGAGCCTATGTGAGGTCCTCTGTGCCATGTGTTCCAATTGAAATAAAGATAACTAAGTCAGGGCTATCACGAAGTCAACATGGCAACAGAGACAGCACATACAGCTATTTTAAGAAAATTAGCAATTACTTAGGTAAAGTTGATGAAAGTTAAGGAGGAGATTGGTGGTAGGATATATTGAAATGACAGATGATATACAGCGGAATATAAAACTCGGAGGGAATGAGGTTCTATCTTGTGCATTGCTCTTACTGTGCTTCTTGTTTATTTCTTGATCCTCAGTGGTTAGAAGAGTACTTAGCACATAGCGGGAGATGATTGTTTTAATGAATTGCTTCTCTTGAGGAGAAAGAAATTTCAAAAAGGATCTGATACAATCATTGAAAAATAACTCAGAATTTGATGATCAGATATACAAAATGAGAGAATTCTTGGTTTATAAGATGCTGATAATTACGGGTCCTTTCCTACTAGGCTTTCGTTCCACTTTGGAAGAAAAGCAACAAAGGATAGATAAATCAATTGTTTTTCCCATTCATTATGGGAGTAAGGATTACAGAAAACTCCAAAACACAGTTAGGTGACACATTATAAGAGAATTTGAATGCAGATTGAAGAATCTGTCTATTTGAACCTTAATAAAAATAGTAATAATTTTTTAAGAAAAGTAAGGTCATTGTTTGACTTTTATTTTGACAGGATAATTATGCCAACGATCTGCAGGCTTATTTAAAGGTGAAAAATGTAAGCAGAAAGACCATTAGTGAAATATGTCAAAATGTGACTCTTCTTATCTTCAGGATGTTTTGGACCCAAGGTCAAGATAAAACATAGACCCAAAAAATGACACATTCTAAATCAATTTTCTGAATCATCTATGTGGTATATGCTAAGAGAATATGAAAGTGGTTTTACTAGAATTAACTTTTCATTCTCCATCAGGCAATGTGAGGAAGGCAAAGTATTGTTGAGTTTGATGGGACTAGTTGGATAATACTTCTTTCATAAAAGGGATCAGTATATTATATTATACATGAATGATTATCATCAATTCCATCCACTGAAAGGATGTTAGAGAAAAATTTGTAGATTTTTTAAAAATAAAGATTTACAGACATAGTTAAAGCTATATTTGTAATTTCCCCATAATTTTACTTTCTTCCTCTTCACATGCACTGTCTATGCTTTTATCATTTATTGTCTTTGCACATGCCTGTGTAGCATAGATCTACGCACATGCATGTACATACATTCATGTGAAAAACATGACAAAACATTTACTTGTGTACAGGATCAACAACTTCCCTTAATAATATAGGACTGCAATGTTTTAACTTTTTTTTAATAATGTCTCCATTTTGGTAAATCTAAATTAAGTGAATTCACTTTGCCTGCTGTTTGGCCTCACATTGCATGAATGTTTTATAGTTAACTTATACTTGCCAGGCTTGAAATCTATTCCATTTGTTTTCTTTTCTCTCACAAATAATGTTAAAATTAGTTACATTATACTGCTTTCATTATATAAGTATAGGAACGTTTCTCCAGGATATATTAGTACCAGAAATTTTTCAGGGTCTTAGGATATGAACATCTTCTAAGACTTTGTTTGCCATATTTAATTTTAACTGTGTCATATGTACAGTTATTATATATTTAAGTTTTTGAATTTCCTATTTTATTTCATTAACCTATGTGCCTATCCCTGGACCAACACCACAGTTCTTGAATTTTGTAGATTTAATTTATGTCTTAAACCTTTACAGATCATATCCTCCTTCCTTGAGCTCTGTTATATCATCTGGGCTACACTTGGTCTTTAAAACTCCATAGACATTTGAAGAAGAATTTTTCACTAAATTACAAAAAGAACAACCACCATTGTGAATCACTGTGAAACAGTATTCCTATAACTAAGGTGATAAAGAAGTCACACTGAGACTGGTAGGAGGGACAAAGATGCAGAATGGACAGGTCCAAAACCCGTGGTGTGGCAATTAAGAAACGGGAGATATCTCACTGGCAGAGGCCAGCCTGAGCTGTGAGGGGTCTCAGCCACACACCAGGCTCCCTAGCCAAGGGCTCCAGTAAGGGGAAGAGAAGTCCCTATAAAGTCTGGAAATGAAAACCGGAGGGATTACAACTGAGTGAGACAGAGGGCTTCTGAATATCTAAGCACTGCAGGTTTTAAAGAGACTCTATACAGACTAACTGAGCTCTGGGGCTGGGCAGCAGCTGAAATGCAACAGGAACGTGCAGGGAGAAACTGAACTGACTAGCTTCAGGAGAAGGGCAGGAAGGGCAGGGGTTGGGGCACCTCTCTCTATAGATGAAAGTGTTGGAAGATGCCATAATTCCCTTGTTGAGCCCTCCCCTCATTCAGCCAGCAGGCCCAGGAGGCAACCATTCTGAGCTCTCCATTAACTTGACTAATACCACTCACCCAGCCCTGGTGATTCCCTGAGACTTCACCTCTCCTAAAGCATGATCCTGTCCAAACCTCTTCCAGCATCTCTTCCACATAAGTGGTCTTTCTTAGCTTATATTTCTTTGTTAAACCTCTTAAATATCCATAAACTCCAAATGATAGCGGTTTGTTTTGGCATGCCCCTGTAACTTGTGCTAAGTGGCCCCAAGTTCAGCACTAGAGGCAGCTGAGCTCTATTTGTATCCTGGCTTCTCCCATGTGCCTCAAATCCCTGCAGAGGTGGCAATCAACCTCAGATCACTGAAACTCCTACCAGGTGGACCCAGGCTGGGAACAGGCTGTGGCTAACCCCAGAAGCCCTAGAATTAACACACATGGTGGTCACCTCAGACCACCTGAGAGTACTACATAACCACCTCTACAAATGATACACCCACAAGGCAGACTCAGCAAGCACCAGAACCCTGCTAAAGCAAATATTTCCCCTTGGTGTCAGCTTCTGCACATTAGCTTGTTCACTGTAGTCATAGGTAATCCTCACAGCCGGTCAGCCTATGGGTCAGTCCCACTCACTGACATGTCCACAGCAATCAAGGCTCAACTACAACAGGAGGGAAGGCACATAAAATCCACACAAGGGATATCCCTGGAGCACTGGGCTCAGAGACCAGAGAGACTGTGCCACTGGGTCCCCTAGGACGCCTACTACATAAGGCCAGCCTGTCAAGACCAGGAGACGTAGCTGATCTACCTAACACACAGAAACAAACACATGGAGCCAGACAAAATAAGGAGACAAAGAAACATGTTCCAAATGAAAGAACATAACAAAACTCCAGAGAGAGAACTAAATAAAATGGAGATAATCAATCTAACAAATTCAGAGTTCAAAAGACTGGTTATAAGGATGCTCAATAAACTCGGGGAAAATAGATGAACTCAGTGAGAACTTCGACAATTAGATAGTAAACATAAAAATGGAGATAGAAATTATATAAAAGTACCAATTAGAAATGAAGAATACAATAACTGAAACTGAAATTAAGAATAGAGTAGAGAAAATCAGGAGTAGATTGGATGAAGCACAGGACTGAATCAGTGATCTGGAAGACAAGGTAGTAGAAAACCCTCAATCAGAACAGAAAAAAAATTAAAAGCTAGTTTAAGGGAACTTTGGGACAATATTGGGTGCATCAACATTTGCTAGTTGGGATACCATTAGGAGATGAGAGAAAGTGAAAGTAATTGAAAAACTTTTCAAGAAATAATTATGTAAATTTCACTAACCTAGTGAATGAAATAGACACATAGGTCCAGGAAACACAGAAAGTCCTGAAAAAGATGAACCCAAAGAAACTCACAACAGGACATATCATAATTAAAGTGGCCAAGTTTAAAGACAAAGAGATGATTTTAATAGTAGCAAGAGAAAAGCTGTTAGTTACCTAGTAGGAAGCTCCCATATAACTCTCAGCTGATTTCTCAACAGAAACTTTGCAGGCCAGAAGGGATTGACACAAAATGTTCAAAGTGATAAAAAGCAAGGACCTACAAGCAAGATTACCCAGCAAGGTTATCATTTAGAATAAAAAAAAGATAAAAAGTTTCTCAGACCAAAAAAAATTAAAAAGCTAAAAGAGTGCATTACCACCAAACTGGTCTTACAAAAGACATTAATGGAACTTTTTTCCAAGAAAAATTTATCAAAAATATGAGTAATAAAATATAGGAAAGAAAAATTTGTTTACTGGCAATGGCAAACAATAAAATCATTGGTCCCATCAATGATAAAGCTAGTAGAAAGGTCAACAGTCAAAAGAAAGAGATAATGTATAATTACAACAACAAAGTAATGGGTAAATAAAGAGTGGGCAAACCATAGAACTAGAACAAATAATTAAAATTTGTATGGAACTTCAAAAGACCCTGGATAGTCAAAGCAATTTTGAGAAAGAACAAAGTTGGAGGTATCACATTACCCAAAACTATACCACAGGCCTATAGTAATTAAAACAGCATGGTGCTTGCATAAAAACAGACAAATAGAAAAATAGAACAGAATACAGCACCAATAAATAAACCCATACCTATATAGCCAATTAATCTATGACAAAGAATGCAAGAATATTCAATGGGATAAAGACTTTCTCCTTGAAAAATGGTGTTAGGAAAACTGAACAGATACATGCAAATAAATGAAACTGGATCACTTTCTTATACCATATACAAGAATAAACTCAAAGTGGATCAAAGACTTAAATGTAAGATGTGAAATAATCAAACTCCTTGAAGAAAATATAGGCAGTAAACTCTTTGAAATTGCTCTTAGTAATATTTTTTGAACATGTCTCTTCAGGCAAAGGAAATAAAAGAAAAAATAAACAAGTGGAACTACCTCAAACTGAAGCATTTTTGCACAGTGAAGGAAACCATCAACAAAATGAAAAATGAACCCACCAATAAAAGATATTCACCAGTTATACAGCTGATAAAGGGTATATATCCAAGATATATAAGAAAATCATACAAATTAACAGCAACAACAAACAATCTGATTTTAAAAAGTAAGCAGAGGACCTAAGTAGACATAATTTATAAAAAAGACATATAAATGGCTAAGAGAATATGAAAAGATTCTCAGCATCACTAATCATCAAATAAATTCAAACCACAATGAGATGTTACCTCAAACTTGTCAGACTGGCTAGCATCAATAAATCAACAAATAAATGTTGGTGAGGGTGTGGAGAAAAAGGAAGCTTTGTATACTGTTGTTGGAATTGTAAATTGGTTCAGCTGCTATGAAAAACATTATGGAGTTTCCTCATAAAATTAAAATTATAAATACCTTGTGACCCAGCAGTTCTACCTCTGGGTATTTACCTGAAGAAATCCAAAGCACTAATTAAAAAAAATGCAGCCCTATGTTCACTGCAGCATTGTTTATAATAGCCAAGATATGATACAAATAAATCTTTGATATTTAGGATATTCCAGAAAAAGTTTGAAAACATGATTTACTTACAGTTTTGTGACTTTATATATTGCTCTCAATAAAATTGATTAAGCAAAATTATTTAAGAAGCATAAGCAATATGAGTTTTGAGAAATAGCTTAAGCATTGATGTTTCATATTAAGCAAAAAAAATGAGCATATAGAATAAAAATATGATTAGGATTCCTTAAAGAATCTTCTGAGCACTTCCAAAATTATCAGAAAAATTACCTTAGTATTTTTATAACTTACTACTTTTAAGAAAAGCCTTTTTATTTGCTAACAGCATATTACTGGTATTGCTTTTATGGATTTTGTAGGTTTAATGTTTACTTGTGATAGGTAAGTTATAGAAACTCCAGTCCTATGAAAACTGAACTGATAAAAGGAAAAACAATCAGGAAAAAAAATTACAAAGACAGAGTGAGAGAGACTTTCAATATTTTAACAAGCAAGTAAAATATTTGTGAAATAAATGAATGATAAAGAAACAACAAAAAATGGAAGGTTAAATAGATTGGGTGTGATTCTTTAGGTTAATTATCCATGTCATAAATGATGATGAACAAATGGAATATAGGGACTTCGGAGAACTCACACTTCCATAATAGAAAATATTTAATGTGTCCTATTTCAACAGCATTACTTACTACCACCTATTTTTATTGTGTCTTTTCTGTCATTAGACTGTAAGGTTTGTGAATTTAAAAAAATGGGTACAAGAGCTTTCTATGTTATCCAGCAAAGGTAATAGTGAGTCTAGAAAATCCTGTCACTACTCAGGAAGATAGACAGGAACAAGGCACTCTTTTTACCTACCCAGGAAAAATATAGTGACCTGGATTTTGATATTCCTGTGTTATCCTGTGAGGTTTCTGTCTCATTGAATCTACCAAGTGCAATATTTGAATTATCTAACAAAATTTTTTTCTTGCCCTTGCTGAACAAGTTATATTCCACAATGGTGTGATTATATTGAATCTTAGTTTTGAGGATCACACTTTACAAGAGGTATATTCAAATTGAATGTATACAAGAAAAATAAATGGTTCTTAAATACCTTTTTTTGTTGTTGTTAAAAGCTGAGTTTGCTAACTTGAAGATGAAATGACCCAGAATGGCAAGAGGTAGAAAACAATGGTTGTTTTCAAATATTTAGAGAATAGGCTAACATGATAGGATCAGAAACAGTGGTCCCCAAAGATACAATTAGAGCTCTTAATCTAAAGGGCTAAAGATTTCCACGAAAGACAAGGATGTGTGTTCCAATTGTCTGACCCCAAAAGTAGTGAGTTCTTCTCAAAAATGGTCTCAAAGCACACCCTGGCAAAATCGGGCACTTGCAGAGAAATTAAACATTAGAAAGTTCACATTTTTAGAATCTTATCTAATCCTGTCTGATATACTGTACATCTTACATTGTGGTTAGCCTCTGCAAATTAGGTCTAGACTTGCAAAAGAAAGTTATATTATTATCATTGTTATTATGAAAATGTTCTACTCATTCACTGGTGTTAAACTGGCTATGAGCATCTTTCTTTCTTTGCATTACTTGTAAATAAAATTTCTCAAGGTTAAAATTATTAATCTTTTCAACATTGCTACAAACCTGTCATTTCAGAAGGGTTATTTCATTTTGGTAGAGTTTGTAATTCACCTAGTACATTGAAAAATGAATTCTCTATCACATTGTGAAATCTGTAGTTTAATAATTCATCAAATGTGAACCAGCCAATGGATCTTTTGAACCCTCACTTTTGCCTCCACTTCAATGCTTTTGGCCTTTGTTCTGTATCATAGAAAGGGACTTCACATGTGGAAGAAATCATCAGAAACTTAAACAAGATTTTATTTTAGACATATGAACTTGAAAAACTTCTCGACAATGACAGGTCTATCAAAGGAGCATGGCATCCATCTGGGCAGGTCCTGCCGGGGAGCCCCCAGCTGACGATCATCAGGCCAGTCAGAGGACGCCAATGTAAGTAAGCCAGTCACTTTCTTTAGTGCAGTCAGCCAAGAAACCAGATGTTGCCACTGCTGCTGTTACTCTTGCTGAAAAAAAAATGTGTGTCAACCAAGTAACTGGGACCTGCAGCTGTACTATTCCCTAAGCAGCCACTGTACTTTTCATTTTGTTTCTAGAGAAAAGCTAGAATAATATAATCCACATCATGTGGAAAACATTGGGAATTGAAAAGTACATTGACCTAGCAATTACCTTTCTTAGCTTAAACCAATACATTGAGCTCTTGCTAGTCTTCAGTGTATTTGACTAGTGTGCATGATGCTCTTTTATTGTTGTAAAAGTGATGTTTTTTCTCATATGGCCTTAAAAGCATTATCCAACCTAACTTTATACTTAATAATATGCAAAGACATGACTAATACATCTGGCCACATCAAAAAAAAAATAAATCCTCTTGCTGTACATGATATTAATACACTCAAGTTTCAATCCTCATCAATAAAATTAAAGAAAATGATTTATTATAAGTGTTTGTTAAAACATGTTCTACCTGCTATGAGGTGCTTTAAAACACTCTGGTGATAAGCTTTCAAATAAATATTAAACACACATAAAATTTTTCCTGGAGATCTGTTTAGTACTAATTTTCTAAACCCCATCCAAGAAGATTAGATATGAACTATTTCTAGTGTATGATTTAATATGGATGGCTGCTTTATCCTCTTTGGGGAGAAATTAGTTGCAGATTAAATGAATTTTCAAATTTTGTGTAAATGTATATTTTCATACACATGGAATTTACACGTAATTCTGCCATATTTACATTATACGAACAAATTTCATTTTAATCTTCCCTGAAATAAATGGTTTTGTCACAGCAGTTATTCTTCAATAATTTAAATCTTATTAAATTGTGTATATCTATATTTCAGTAGTTTTATAAATATTTAAAAAATCAATTAGCTGTATCATACCTCACAGAAAATCAATGAGATATCTAATACTGTTCTCCTTTCTATTTTTAAGTTATTTTAGAACTACACTTGGAAAATCTATACTATTAGCATTCACATGAATATCTATTATGCAGGAGGGAAAAGAGTATCATACTTATTTTTTGTCTTCTTAAGAAGCTAACATTTAACTTTATAAAGTATATTTTAGTTAAACTTATTTACTTATATGATTTTATCTATGAAACATAATTTTTATTTTTTTAATTTCAAATAGAAACTCTCTTTTTATTCCCTGTTGAACTTTAACAAATAGACAGCAAGATTTTCTCTACTAAAATGGGTTTAATTGAGAATAAGAAAAATTGCAATTCTGGACATGTGCTCCAGTGGCAAACCGCAAACCAGTCCACATAACTAAGGAAGAGGAGTGCTTTCTGTGCACTTGGGGTAGGGGTGGGGGCTGTTGTAAACAAAGAGTCTATTGAAAAAAATTAAACATTCAAAGTATAGTGACCTTTAATTAGCTGATTTATGGCAGTTTCCCACTAACCGTGCTGTTCCTGAGCAAGAAGGATTATTTTCTCCTGTTCAGTTAGTAATATAGTGTGACTACCAGTCAAAGATGCAAGGTTCATCTCTTCCTGTCGGGGACAGTAGTGTGCACTGAGTGACGCGCATGAGGGTTCTTTCTTCTAGCCTTCTGACTCAATTTTAAATGAAGTTTCTGTTTATTGATTTTATCACCCAAATGAATACTAATTTCTTCAGGAATCAAGTCCCAAATCTTTGAAGAATGTTGCTCGATATGCAAAAGCACTAGAAGTCTATTTTATAACCAGTCCAATCTCTGTGTACTCTTTCTCTTTTTTCAGTTCTTTCTCTTCCCTGTATTTCCCAGAGTGTGTCCCAGGTTAAACACATTTAGTTTAAAGAAACATTAAACCAAACTCCTAATATATTAATGCATTTTTGTAAAATTTCCAAGGGGAAAAGATACAATGTACAATTTTTCTTAAGTTTATTTGACCACAGACACCTTTCATTGCTGAACATTTCTCTGTAATAATACTTTTAGGAACTTTTTCAATTCTTTAAAATGCTTTGGTGGCATTTATAGCTCTTTTTTTTTTTTAAACACATGCTATTGTGCATTTATATGTGTTACAAGGATAACAGTTTATACATTTCTCCTACTTGTAAAACCTTCAAGACTGGGTTTCATTGTTACTTCTTTTTTAAATATCCCCCTGACTTCCACAGACTATACTAATTCATTGCTCTCACTCCGTCTTATATAGCTTTGGGTTTTTCTCCATTTTAGTAGTTTTCATGTTACATCACCATCGCTGTATTTCATTAAATCTAAGACATATTTGGTGTATCATGTACCAAAACTTTTATAGTCTAAGAAACAAAAACTCACTACTGATATAATTCATATAGAGGGGTGGGCAAAAGTAGGTTTACATAACACAAATAAATAATATAATAATAAATGAGTAATACTACAAGAATATACTGTTTCACATACTCACAATTGTAATTGTACTTTTGGAAACCCCTGTATAATGTGTTATTTTACTTAGAATTATCTTACAGTAGTAGAAACAGTCCTTTAGAGTTATTTAAAATTGTAATTTTATAATGTGACACTCATGAAACAAAAGAAGAAAAATAAAGGTGAAATAGCGAGGGCACAATGTTGTTAAAACTGTTCTAAATTCCTACTTTAATTTTTGCTAAATTATTTTTCAACTCAGGAATGTCAACAGTTGCTTTACAGTATCATTCTCTATTCTGAAGAATATTGATAATTTATTTCTTAAAAGAGGGTCTGGAGCTGGGATTTGCTCTGTAAGCACTCCACTCCGCATGTCTCATGTTGATGTCTTCTTGATCACACAGAAAGCTTTCATGCATATGAAAACAATGACGCTTACATGACAATAACGGTTTGACAGACTGAAAGAGTAACACACTATTGACTGTAAGCCATATCCTAATCTTAAAGATGTTAGAATGTGAAAATATTTGTTTACCTTAGAATCGATGAGCTACACTATTTTTCTATTTCCCCCTTAAGTAAGCAATGTATTTCTTAAGAGAAAGACTTAATCACATTCAGAAACATCCACCGTCACTCTCGATTCCCACCTAGACGTACACATGCACACACTTTTTGACACAGTTTTGTGAATATTTGTTTGTTGACTACATTTGCATAAATATCCTCCACTGAGTTCTATGACACATGTTTATTAAATACTTCTGATGTTGTAATCCTAAACTGCATGAGGAATGCATTGGTAGGCATGTGCAGGTTTAGAATAGTTAAACAATTGCCCACTCAGCTGTAAAAATTTACTCTTCCTCACAATTAAATTTGCACATAATGAGCCATTTTGCTTTTTTAAATTAAAGAAGCCTTGCCAAAATCTACTTGAAACCAAGAAGTCTAAGGAGTTTTTGTTATTCATAATTTTATCTACAATGATGGAACAAGAAGATAATATACCTCCTCATAATTTCTAAGCATAGTATCAGAACAATTTTCTGAGTGTATACTCAAAAAAAGAGCCATGCCAATTCCTGGGAACAATGTTTCGATAATATTACAAAACCAAACACAATTTTCTTCTAGATGAGGAAGTCTGTTGGTGCAAACAGATGGAACATTGACTACAGTAGCCAAGCAGTTTTAAACATCAGCAGAAATTGTTGACTAAATTTTTTTAAAATCTCACTTTACTTATGCATATCTCATAACTTGATGTATTTAATAATAATTTAGTATGCAGTGGATATTTGTTGAGGGTTATTTCCAAATTCAAAACAGAAAGTCAATACCCTCTAAGTAGATGTTTTTAGCTTGAAAGAATCATTGCTTACCAGAAAGCCACAAGTGCTATTATGGGTCAAAAGTTCAAAGTTCATACATTTGGAATATTTAGAATTGGCTAAAAATACTATTCTTATTTGTTTATCATTATTGTTGTGAAATAAGATATATGAGTATTATAAATGTTGAAGGAACATTTAAAATAACTCTTAGGAAACACTCAGCTTGAGACAAGAAAAAGAACATTTCAAAAGGGCTACATGTCTCATAAGCCTTCACATTCTAAACGTCGTTGGGTGAGCGTGTCATGTGATCACTTACTGCACTGAACCTAGAAAAGTATGTGGCTAGGCATCAAGATCTCACATAGGATTGAAAATAAGACACTAATATTTACAAAGGTGGGTTAGTAAAGATGGACAAGTTTTCTGTCTTTAGCAAAGAGTACCTCTTAAAATATTTTTTAAAACAGAAATATAATAAAGAAAAACAATAGATTAATTATTGGAGTCTACCAGTCATATAAAACTTTTTTATTGAAAGGAACTGCATATATAAATGTAACAATGAGAACATGGTTTGCAATTTAAATAGAGAATGGTTCTCATGGAGGTTTTTCTTTTCTTTTTCAATTACAGTTTGCAGTCAATATTATTTTGTACTAGTTTCAAGTGTACAGCATAGTGCTTAGACAATCATATACTTTAAAAAGTGTTCCCCTGATAAATCTTTCAGTCTTGCTTCTAGAACAGAACTATAGGAAATCAGCTTGCTGTAGTCTTGGCAAAGTCGTGATAGATAGCGTGTGTCTGTGTATTCGTGTGTGTGTGTGTGTGTGTGTGTGTGAATATATCAGAACTGACTAAAACCAAAAAGAACCTCGTCTTTAAATATTTTGAATATAAAAATGGAGGAATCTAAGCTAATGTTAGGATTCCAAAACACGTTAATGTATGCCTTATTTTAAGAGATGGATTATTTAATACTTAATAATTTTGCAAACGATTTCTTTTTCCTTTTGTACTAAGCCCTAAAATTATTTAATTTGATTGTATAATTTTTGATATTGATTGGTGCAGTAACACATAGTGCACAAATTTTTCTGAAGATTTTTTGGAAGTAACCTCAAATTACATTGTATTTATACTATGTTTCTATATAAGTAATAATAATTACTTAGATTATAAGTAATTATACAGATATAAATACTAAAATTTAATCCATTAATCTTAATTTCTATGTCATTCTTAAAAACTAAATCTTAGAAGAAACTGACTCAAATGTTTTAACCATGAAGAAGTAACACATCCTGTAACTACAGCCCTATAATCTATAAGCACTATAAGATAATTTAATTGAAATATTTGATTAATTTTCATTAGACTATTTGTATCACATGAAAATATCATTGATAATAAAAGAGAATATGGATCTTGATTATGTTGTATTTTCCTGTTACTATGTCTTTTAAGTATGATAAAAAACTAAAGGTATATTCCTTATATTTGTGTAATTGCACATATTATTAGGTTTTAATAGAACTGTTACGATGTACAAATCCAATGCTACCATTTGAAGGAGTTGACATCTAGAAGTTGGTTTATATATTGCCAATTCCAATCTATTTACAGTGAATCTTTTGAGCAAAGAACTAAAATACAAAAACAGCCCTGGCTGGTATGGCTCAGTGGATTGAGCACGGGCTGCGAACCAAAGGGTCACCGGTTATCCTCAGTCAGGGCACATGCCTGAGTTGCAGGCCAGGTCCCCAGTGGGGGCCATGTGAGAGGCAACCA
>PVJI01025581.1:0-20244 GCA_004026765.1 Micronycteris hirsuta | reverse complement strand
TCATAACACAGTGCACGTTCCCTCCACACATTCTATGGGGTTAGAAATGCACACTTGGTGTTAACATGTGGTTGTCATCTCTCTCGTTCCCACTGGAGTGTAAGTGTCAGGATGGCAGGGCCTGTGTGTGTTGCTCACTATTGTCCCCTCAGTGCCTGGCCCTGTGGTTGGCACATGGGGGGAATGCAATGAATGAATGCAATGAATGAATGAATGAATGAGGCAATGAAGGAAGGAAGGAAGGACTGCCCTGGAGTGGAGAAGGGAACCTGGGAGTCCCCTGGAACATGAGGCCTCACTAGCGGTTATCTCTTGATCCTCTCAATTCTGGTCTCAGGAATGTCCTTGTTCTACACACATTTTATATCTAATACCACAGGCTGCGAGGTGAGTATGAGCTTCTAGTAAACAGATGAGGAAACCGAGTCTCAGAGGAAGACCTGCCCTAGGCTTGTGGTCAAAGTCAGTGGTGGAGCTGGTAGGGAAGGCAGGCTGACAATTCATTTTTTGTCCGTTTACTTCCTTTGTCCAGTTCAGTACCCCACATCCTTTCCATCCTCTCCCTCCCCTCCCTGCCCTCTGTCCACAGGGACCCACAGGGCCTTACCGCAGGAGCCTGCGTTGGCGGGTGGGCTGCCTGAGCCCTTCATACGGCAGCTTCATGCCGAGGTCATCAAGGTCATTCTGCCTCAGGTCCAGCTCTCTCAGGCTGGGGCTGTCACTGAGCATGGAGGCCAGCTCCTGGCAGCAGGCAGACGTGAGGCCACAGCGGACCAGCCTGTGGGAGAGATCTGCATGGGCCCACCATCCTTGTTTGCAAAGCCATCTCCTCAGAGTAACTTAGGGTCTGGTTCTCTTTCTAGTAGATGTCCCTTTGGCGTCATTGGTGACATTAAAGGAAGACAAAGGCGTGTCTGGCTGCAGTAACCTGGGAGATTGTAACTTTCTCCCATTGCCGAGGAGCCTCTCAGGATGCAGCTGGTCACCCTTTGTGTGACTCTCACCAACTTTGCCACTCCCTGAATCGACTTTATATGACTGATTTACCCAACATCTCACTTGCACACCTGCTGTAACTGTTAACTCATCAGCCAGGCAAACGCCCACTTGGCTGACTTGGGATGCCTTGGAGGGTTTCATCGTGAGGGCGTCTACCTGCTCCCCACCCCATCACCCCATCCTGCCTAGCTCTCACTTTCTCTCTGCCCCACCCCCAAAGTAGTGTCAATGAGGAACAATTACAGCAGACGCTCCAGATTGCAGCTGGACTTTCTCAGCTTCTGGAAAAGGTGCTGGGCCCCAGTGTCCAGGAGCTTGTTGAAGCTCAGGTCCAGCTCGGTCAGGCTCTGGCTGGCGCTCAGCCCACAGGCCAGGTCCTGGCAGCCCTCTGCTGTGAGGCCGCAGTCAGCCAGCCTGTGGGAGACATGCATTGAAGCCTTGAGTTTACTCACCGGTTCATTCCACAGTACAGTATTGACTGGCACCCACTGGCACCTTTCTGGGTCAGGCAGAGGTAACTATGATGCCCAGAAGCCCAGAAATGCACAGGTGTTGGGGAATGACATAGAAACGAAGAACAGCGGGTCAGCTTCAATCTGTTTTTATCAAGAGCCTTCCATGTTTCCAAGTCTTTCCCCACATTTTTAAATTGCTGTTCAAGTACATTTGTCTCCATTGTCCCCCCACCACTCCCTTCCACCCCAGTCTTCCCCACTTCCCACCCTTGACCGTGCCCCCCTTTGGTTTTGTCCCTGTGTCCTTCATACATGTTCCTGAAAACCTTTCCCCTTTTCCCCTCATTATCCCCTCCCACCTCCCCTGTGGTTACTGCCAGTTTTATTTTAATTTCAGTGTCTCTGGTTATATTTTCTTTGCTTGTTTGTTTTGTTGATTAGGTTCCATGTCTTTTAAGTTCAATTCAAGTTCCTTGTCTTTGACTATGGAACCCAGCAGATCTGGCTCCTTGTCATCTCTCTTCTTACCCTTTATCCCTTTTGTCTGATACCTCACTGGCCTCCTTGCTGCTCCTTACACTCTGCAGGCACACCTCTCAGGGCCTTTGCACCTGCTCTTTCTTCTGCCGGGAACAATCTTCTCACCTGGTATCTCACTGCGGCATGTTCTCTCATCTACTTCAGGAATTTGCTCAATAGCCGCTTGGGGAAATCTTGCCTCACCACCCTGCTTGTTTAAAACTGCAGCCCCAGCCCCCATTTCTTTCTGCTTCATTTTCCTCTATAGCCCAAATCACATGCGATATATTTTACTTAGTTATTTGCTTGTTGTTTTCCCCTGAAGAATGTATGTTCCACGAGGAAAGAGTTTACATTTCCAGTTGTACCCCAGTGCTTAGGGCAGGTCACATACACAGTAGGAACTTAGTAAGCGTGTGGTTAATGAGTGTCTTTTGCTTGTCTTTGACTGCTTTGTAAAAACACTTTTTCTTGTTCATACTATTACAGTTGTCCCAATTTTCCCCCTTTGCCCTCTTGGTCCCACTCATCCCCCATCCCACAGGCAATCCCCACACCATTGTCTGTGTCCATGGGTCAGGCATCTGTTCTTTGTCTAAACTCTTCACCTTCTTTCACCCAGTCCCACCTCTCCTCTCCTCCTACAGCTTCCAGTCTGTTCTAGGTTTCTGTGCCTCTGATTCCACTTTGCTCATTAGTTTATTTTGTTCATTAGATTCCAATTATAAGTGAGATCATATGTTATTTGCCTTTTATTGACTGGCTTTTGTTAAAGGTAATTCATGCATCTCACCATGGGAAATGTAGCCCTAATATTTCATGTCTAAGGGAGAAAAAAAAACTCCTGTGCAACATGGGACGGCAAGCATGACCCACGTGTGTGACAGCAGAACTTCCTGTGGGAAATCAGGATTGTCTATTTCTTAGATTTAAAACTTGCTCTTGCTAAAACCTCTCTCTCCCTGGATCAAAAGAACAAATGCTAATGCTTATCTAGCCTCCTTAGACGGATACTAATCCTTTCAAAGTTCAGCCATACCTCTTGTCTTTGCATAATCCTTTTTTTTTCAAAGATTTTATTTTTATTTATTTTTAGAGAGAAAGGAAGGGAGGGAGACAGAGAGCGAGAGAACCAGCAATGTATGGTTGCCTCTCACATGGCCCTAACGGGGACCTGGCCTGCAACCGAGGCATGTGCCCTGACTGGGAATCGAACCGGGACCCTTTGGTTCCCAGCCCGCGCTCAATCCACTGAGCTACATCAGCCAGGGCCTGCATAATCCTTTTGATGTACCTTCTGGGCTGTCTACCACCTAAAGCAAATCTACAATCTATGCATGGTTAATGAGTACCATTCTGATGTAATGTGCCCAAGGACAGCAATAAAAGCCTGTCAGGAGTAGGCTCGGGGCCTATCCCATATGATGAGGGAGGGGTCGCGTGGTCCTGGATTTTTCTAGTCCAGTATATTAGGTGTGAATTTATTTACACGCCTGCCATGGCATACGAATTCTGCGGGCCAGAATTTGTGACATTTTGTCACTTAGCATAATAGTCTCCACTTCCATCCCTGCTGTCACAAAGAGTAAGAATGCCTTCTTTTTACTGCTGTATAGTATTCCAATTTTGTATAGATGCACCACAGTTGTTTAAACATTTTTTATTGCTGTTCAGTTATAGTTGTCCGCATTTTCCCCCCATTACACTGTCCTGCCCTGCCCACCCCCTTCTCCCATATTCAATCTTTCCCCCGCCCCCCATTGTCCTTGTCCATGTGAACCAAAGCTATTTTATCCACTCATCGCTAATGGGCACTTGGGCTGTTTCCAGATCTTGGCTATTGTAAATAATGCTGCTATGAACATAGGGATGCATATATTCTTTTGAATTGCTGATATGGGATTGTTTGAATATATTCCCAGAAGAGGAATGGCTGGGTCAAAATGCAGTTTCATTTGTAAGTTTTTGAGGAAACCGCACACTGTTTTCTAGAGTGGTTGCTCCAGTCTGCATTTCCAACACTGCACAAAGGTTCCCTTCTCTAAACATCCTTGCCACCACTTGTTTGTTGGTTTATTAATGGTGGCCATTTTGGCAGGTGTGAGGTGACATCTCACTGTGGTTTTGATTTGTATCTCTCTGATGATTATTGATGTTGAACAATTTTGCATAAGTCCATAGGCCATCTGTACTCCTTGGAGAAGTGTCTATTCAGAATCCTTTGCCATTTTTTAATTGAATTGTTTGTTTTCCTGGTGCTGAGTCATATGGGTTTGTGTATATTTTGGAGATTAAATCCTTGTCCTATGTATCATTGGCAAATATGATCTCCCACACAGTGTTTTGTTTTTTGGTTTTTTATTTTTCATTTTGCTGATGGTTTCTTTAGCTGTTCAAAAGCTGTTTAATGTGATGCAGTCCCATGTGTTTACTTTTCCAGTTTCCCTTGCCCTAGGAGGTATATCAGCAACAATATTTCCAGGAGAGTGATCTGAAATTTTACTGCCTGTTTTCCTCTAGGATTTTTATGGTATTGCAACTTATATGTAAGTCTTTTATCCATATTGAGTTTATTCTAGTGTGTGGTATAAGTTGGTGATCTCGTGTCTGCTTTTGCTATCAGAGTAATGCTGCCATTATAGGAGTTGGAAAATATTCCCTATTCTATTCTTTTTCTTTTTCTTTTTTGCAGAGTTTGAGTATATTGGTGTTAATTTTTCTTTAAAGATTTGGTGGAATTAATCGGTGAAACCATCTGGGCCTGGGCTTTTCTTTGTAGGAAGGTTTTTTTTTACTGATTCAATCTCTTTACTTGTTATAGGTTTATTTAGATTTCCTAAATCCTCAGTCAGTTTCAGCAGTTTATGTTTTTCTAGAAAATGGTCCATTTCTTTTAGGTTATGTAATTTGTTGGTTTAACATATTTCATAATGCTTCCTTAAAGTTCTTTTAAATTTTTCTATGAGATCAATTGTGATGACCTGTCCTTCATTCCTGATATTAGTAATTTGCATCATCTCAGTTTTTAGCTACTCAGTCTAGCTAAATGTTTGTGATTTTGCTGATCTTTTCAAAGAACTAACTTTTGGTGTCATTATTTTCTGTATTGTTTTTGTGTTTTCTGTGCTATTTATCTAGCATACATTATTTTCTTTCTTCTGCTTGCTTTTCATTATATTTGCTCCTTTCGTTGTCATTTCTTTTTGATTCTTAAAGTGGAACCTTAAGTTATTGATTTGAGCTCCTTTTTCTTCTTTTCCTTCTTCTTTCCTTTCTTGTTTTCCTTCTGCTCCTTCTTAAGCTTTTTAATTTGATGCAGTCCCATTTGTTTATCTTTCCTTTGTTTCCCTTGCCCTAGGAGATATATTGGCAACAATAATACTTAAAAATAGACTTTTTAAATAGAATATTTTTAGTTCTTCAGCAATATTTGGGCAGAAGCACAGAGAGTTCCTACATATTTCTGACCCTACACACACAGCTTCCCCCATTACCAACATCTGACATCAGAGTGGGACATTATTTGCAGTCGGTGAGCCCACACTGACACACCATAATCACTCAAAGTTCATAGTTCACATCAGGGTTCACTTTTGCTGTTTTATATCCTATGGTTTCTGACAGATACAAAATGACATGTAGCCACCATTACATTGTCACACAGATTAGTCACTGTGCTCTGTCTGTCCATCCTTACTGCCTCCGACCCCGGCAATCACAGATATTATTACTGTCTTCATATATTTGCCTTTTGAAGAATTCCATGTTGTTGGGGTCATTACAATATGTAGTATTTTAGATTCTGTTTTTTCACCTAGTGATGTGTATTTATTTTTTTCTCATGTCTTTTTATAGCTTTGTGGCTCATTTCCTCCCCCAGTAAATAATATTCCCTCATATGGACGTACCACAGTTTGTTTATCTGCTCAGCCACTGAAGGATACCCTGGCTGTTCTCTAGGTTTGGCAATTATAAGTAAAGCTGCTATAAAAATCCATATACAGGATTTAATGTGGACATAGGTTTTCACCCGACTTGGGTAAATAACAAAAACACGATTGTTGGATAATATGGTAAGGGTGTGTGTAGTTTGTGGGAATCTGCAATGAAGCCACATCACTTTGCACTCCCACCCGCAATGCGTGAGAGTTTCTGTTGCTCAGCACTCCTTCAGCTTTTGGTGTTTTCTAGATTTCGGCCATTCTAATTGGTGTGTAGTTTTACTTGTTATTTCTTTTTAAAATCTAGGCATCGATATCTCTACATGTCCCTCTATAGGTGGATACATGCACTGATTCAGCGGCATAAAATAAGTACTTGTATGTTGCATTTTTATTTTCATTCATCTCAAAGTTTTTAAAATTTCCCCAGTAATTTTATCTTTGACCTGTTGATTATTTAGGCTTATGTTCTTTCTTGTCAGTGAGTGTGTGAATTTCCTAGATTTCCCTCTGTTATTGATTTCCAAATTCATTACATTATGTTCAGAGAATAGAATTTATGTGATTTTAATTCTGTTAAATTTGTTGGTATATGCTTCATGTGGCATCTTATTTTTGCATAGAGCTTTATTTGATACCCGCTTGACAATTCCCAGTGGGTACCTCAAAGCCACTAGGAATAAACATGCACAAATCCCACCCATGTCCCATCCCCCACCCACTCCTCTTCCACTATTTCCCATCTCAGTGAAGGTGCCACCATCCCATGCATTCCTCTGGCCTGAACCTAAGATCATCTTCTATGTCTCTACCTTCCTTTCTCTGTGAATCCAATCTACTACTCATTCTGGTTTATTTTACTTTATTTTAGATCTCCTGAATCCCTTAACTTGTTTATTTTCCATGGACAACACTGTAGTTCAAGCTATCACCATTACATGCAGAAACTGTATTAATATCCCTTAGTTTAAGCTCTCACCTTCTTAATAGGAACAGCTGAAACTTCCCTATGAACTGGTTTCCAAACTTCTGCTTTTGCTCTCCTCCATTCTGCTTTAATATTGCAGTGTATTTCTACTTGGAAAATGTACTAATCTGTTGAAAATTTTGATTACAATCACGTTGCATTAGAAAAACACCCCCAGATTCCATCAGGGCCTTGCACAGAGGGTCTGGCTGCATGATCCCTGTAGCCCCTGCTGCTCCTTCGCTCTCCACCCTCCAGCCTCACTGACCGGCTTTCAATTCCGTGACAGCCCTTCCTCCCTCCTGCACAGGGACTTTGAACTTTCTTCCCTCCTGCCTCACTTGGGGAAATTCTCTGTATTCTTCAGATGTCCTTCCATATTCGCTTTCTTAAGGTCGTTTTCACGGGAGGCCCTTATCTGGGCCTGTGATTACACATGTGTTTGTGTGGTTTATGGTAATCACCTGCAAGCTCTGTGAAGCTGGAATCCTGTCTGTGTTTGCTCACTGTAGTAGCCATGGCCCCTGGCACAGTGCACGGCCAGAGAGGGGCTCAGTGAAAGTTTGTTGAATGCAAAGACCACATCCCCATCCAGAACACAACTTCTATCTTCATGTCCTGTCCATCCCTGTTTCAGAACAGAACCTGGGACAGACTCACCTCAGGGTCTTCAGGTGGCAATGAGGACATTTCAGGGCCTCACAGAGACTGTGCACTGCAGAGCAGCTCAGGAAGTTTCCACTCAGGTCCAGCTCCTGCAGGCTCCCATCAACATAGAAAATGGAGAAGAAAGTCTGCCACCAGGCATCTGTAAATGGGCCCCAGCTGAACCTGAGGGAGAGAGAAAACCAGAAGAGATGAGACCTGTGTGTGTGCTGAGAGGGTGCCATGTGCACAGCCCTGCACAGCACAGTGGAATGTGGATCCTCTGAGTGCCAGGCTGCAGTGGGCAGGGCAACCCCCAAGACTGGTCAGCCTCCCCAACTGCCCCTCTGCTCCTACCACCCTGGGCTAAGTGCCCCTTTTCTGTGCAGTTTCTCATTGTTCAGCCCCTGCCTCTCTGGACTGCAGTGTTCACTTGGTGGGTCTCTTTCTGCCTCAGTCTGGTAGCTTCCTGTGGGCAGGGGCAGATATTGTTCATCCCTTTGATCCTCAGTGTCCAGCACAGGCCCTGGCACAGAGCTGGGGGACACAGACAGTCCTCCTCTCTTCAATGCAGACCTGCCTTTCTTCCTGCGGCACAGATGTTGTGAAGTCCCAGTTCCCAGAAAGGGAAGCAGTTGTGAGGAGGGAACAGAGTCCGGAAGAGGTGGTTCAAAGATACTTTTGTAGGACAGCTTGGCAGAGGTGGGTGGAAATTAACGGTTGGAGGGATTGAGCAAAAAGGGAAATGGACTCATGGACATGGACACTAGTGTGGTGATTGCTGGGGGGAGGGAGGTGTAAGGGGACTAATTGGTAACGAAAAAATATAATAAAGATTAAATTAAAAAAGATAATTTTGTGGTGGGATACTGTGTCTGACTACACATGCTGCTGTCCAGCTTCAGTGGGACCCTGTTCCCTCTCAGGATAGTAAGACACAGAGAGGGTGTCCAGCACAGAGATGGCAGAGGGGTCTGTCTCAGAAGAGGACATTTGCAGGGTGTGGGGAGGGGGTGATGGGCCTCTTCTGGGAGTTCTAGTGCAGACTGCCTTGTGTGATTTCCACCAATTTAGATTACGCCCGTTCACACACGATTTAAGTGATTTTGTCCAGTACCAAGGCACAACAAGTCAGACTCTGTTTCACGTTGCAAACTGACATCTCCATTTTCTTGCCTGATATCTCCACCTTCACAGCCCAATAGCACCTTGACCCAATATATCCCCACCTCCATTCACTCATCCTCCCCCCAGGTCTGCAGAGCGGAGCAGAGATGAGGAGCAGCGGCTGGGGAGCCAGCTGTCAGCACGTGAATCCACGGTCTGTGCCTCCCTCAGTCTCCTCGCTGCCGGGAGGGGACAAGAGGCCCTGCTGCAGAGGGTTCCGTGAGGACGTGAACGTGCTGTAGAGACGTTCACAAATCTCAGTGTGGCTGTAACACTCCTAAAAACATATCATTCAAAGTTTTATTATTTTTCAAAAATGTTATTGTATTTTTTACATATGTTTTAGATCCCTTGTACCCCAACTCCTGCCAGCAATCTGATTATTATTTTTTAAGCATTTATTTAGTTTTGGGAAAATTGAATAATACATTTTTAAGTTTTTTGGTTTTTTTGATCACTCGGCAACTCTAATCTTTAATCAGAGAGACTAAAAGAAAAAATTAAAAATTTCTTATCAAAAGGCACAGTACTTAATTACAAACCAAACACTTGAGGTGCTTATCCTTCCTGTCTCCTATTGGCCCTTGTCTCCCTCCCACAGCCGGGGGCCAGTCTCTGTCATTTCCTCCTGGACATCTTGTGTGTTTACACTGTCCTTGCTATTTTCTCTGTCTTTTCCAGCTGCTCCTTCCCAGCTGACTCAGCGTCTTTAAAGTCCCCCTGCCCACAGCAGCTGCAGCCTCTGACTTCCCCATTGGAGTTCCTCCAGACTCCAGGGGCCACTGTCCCCTGTGAACTCTCTTCTTCGTCTTGGTGCCTGTGACTCCTCCTGCTACTCACATGGCCTCTGCCTCGGTGCCTGCCCAGGGTACTTCCAAGGCCACCACCACTTGTGACACCTGTACCCAGGTCCTTTAAAGACCAGTTGGCCTTGGTAACCATAACGACTAGGAATAACCTAAGTACCTGAGGATAGAAAATGATCAGACAGTTGTGGCACCTTCCCGATGGAACACCATATGCTCGTTCGAATGGGGTTGTATCAGGCTACTTCATAACATGAGAGGAGAGTCTTCATATGAAAATAAAGGAATAATGATGATGTGAAATGAAATGTACAGTATGGCTCACTTTTGCTTTAGAGATGTGCATAAAAATAAGACTAGAGGACATATACCTCCATATTTATTGATGGTCACCTCTGAGTGACAGAATCCTGGCTGATAATTAATTGGACCTTGTTGTGTATTTATATGTCCTCATTTTCCTACAATGAACATGAGTTTTATGTTAGAAAGAAACATTATAAATCTGAAAACAGAATACCCAAGTCCTACATTTCCTCCTGGGAGTCTCTGATTTTTTGAGCTGCACTTTGTGATCCCTCCCTTTGCAGGGCCACCATCCTGCCTCACCTGTGCCTGTCTTATCACAGTCCTTTCCCCTGTTCTAGTTACTGGATGGGTGTCTGTCTTCTCTCCCAGATTCGAGTTCCTTCAGACATGTATGTGTTTAATTAAACTGTGATCCACAGGGCCTGCTATAAAGTCAGTCCTTAATATACATTTATGAAATGAGTCTACAGGGGAAAGAGTCACTCAGACAAATAAAGGGTCAATACTGCCACCGAGGTGGGGAACCGGATGTGGTAGGTAATGGTGTTGCTGGGCTTGGAGAGTGATGGGAGAGAGCCACTCGGTCACACTCAGGTAGGGTTTCACTGGGACAATAGTGCATCCTTGCACAAACCCATTTTTGTGCAGAGAAATATACAGCCGATTTTGGGAGACCCACATTCTGAGGTGGTGGTGTAGATCTCAGGGACACCGTCATAGTCAATAGCCATCAAGGGGATGACTGAAGCAGCTGAGTGAGCAGCGCCTGGAGGGAAGCGTGTCAAGAGGGAGAAGCAGAGGAAGGTGGGCTGGGTGGATGGGAGTTGACATGAGCCTAGGGGTGGACGTGCACCAGGAGTGAAGGTGGCCATCGTGACAGAGACATGAGGAGAAGCAGCAGTACATGGCAGGGCACCAGCAGGCCTCTCAGAAGCATGTAGGGAAGGTCACATATTCAGAGACTGCTGCACAGGGTCCTAGGTAGACAGAGATGGGAGACACATTTGGTTGTTAGAAGCCCCTGGTGACCCCATCTCTTTAGCCACAGGGACCCAGACACTGAAAGTTCCTCCAGGTACCAGACAGTGGGAAAAATGGAGAGGCTGGAGGGAGGGGAGGGGGGCACTCACAGAATGACGCCTGATGGCCTTTGTGCTGGTTCGTGTGGTCCACCCTCATTCAGTTGAAGCCACCTCACGAGCCGGCTGAATTTAATGCAGAAAGTGAACACCAGTAGCTCCATTTCAGTTTGGACACATATCCTCCTTCCACAGAAACCAGACATCACTTTTGTCAGAAAACTTGCATCCTGAATCTCATAAAGACAGTGGAGCAAGTGCCAACAACGTGGCTCTAGGTTCTGCTGTGTGAGGTCGACCTCCTTCTTGGCCCATTGCAGCAGCATATGATGCCTGTCCCAAGACAGCTGGCATTTGAAGATGCTCTCCATCTCTCTCATCCCCTGCTCACTCAAAAGGCCAAATAGGAAACATGTGGTTGGGTCCCCAAACACATCCTCCATCTCATATTTCCCTGTCAACTTTCTCATGCTTCTGATGCTTATTAACTTCTCATACCCTAAAGCACGGGGCATTGCTGCAAAAAACTCCTGAAAACACAGGTGAATGAAACTGTAGCCCAGAGAGGTGGGGTGCATCTGAAGAACACCCATCTTCAAGAGAGTGGAGGTGATGTCCCTATTTATCCCATGTTTTCTGAGGTCCTTTGGGCTGAACAGGGTCTTCCCTTTTAGGGTGGCATAAGAAGCCAGAAAGCAGAATTGCCTCAGCTTAGTCCCGAGGCACTGAACTTGGAGAATGTGGAAAAAGTAGTGCAGACAGAGGGCGGTGGTTGTCTGGCAGGTCAGCGAGAGTTCTTGCCCCTGATCCATCTGATGCTTCAGGCAAGTGCAGACCAGCCAGGACACCAAGGGCATGACGCACATGGCCAAGAGAGCCGGGTTTGATTCGACTGAGCTAAAGGCTCGAATTGCTTGGCTTTCATCTGTGAAGTATGTGGAGAAATAGTCCCTCCTGGCCGACTCAGAGAATCCCAGGACCTCCACCCAGCATGGCTGCTTTAAAGAAGGAATCAGCTTCTCCAGAGCTGTGGTCCGAGCTGTGATGAGCAGCGAAGCCTCGGGAAGTAAGGTTTTCTTCAGCAAACTGCCCAGCAGTGTGTGCACCTGCTGCTGCTGGCTCCAGTGCAGACGGAGCTCAGAACTCTGCTCCTTCAAGTCCCATTGTGGTTCATCCAAGTTATCAAGAATGAAGAGCAGCTGCTCCGGCTGAGACAGGATCTGTCCAATGGGAGCCGCAGGGCCAGCCCAGTCTGTTGAGAGGAGCTCAGGGAGACTCACTGTGCTGGACGGGGCCAGCTCTCTGCAGTTGAAGTAGAAGACGTGCTGGAAGCGATCCCTGTACAGCCCACCTTCCTCCCAGGCTCTCCTCACCTGCCTGGCCAGGGCTGACTTCCCGATTGCAGCAACCCCATGCAGTACAACTGTGCGAGACTCTTCCTGGGCACCCGGGCCTGGGCCAAATAGGTCTCTGACCTCAATCAAATGTTTTTGATCATGTATAACCTTAGGTTTCCTCATGAAGAGTGGAAAATCATGGCTTCTGGGTGTAGATCTGTGTAGAAGTAGCAGCTGTGTGAATTTTTGTTGGAAATCCTCATTTTTCCATGACTGTTTGGGGCTGGGACTCTCTTTCTTTTGCTTCTGGAATTTTTTTGTGAATCCTAAGTAAGGGAAGGAAAAAGGAACATAAAGGTATAGAATATACTTGTTCATCTGTTTCTCCACTTCTTTGTTCAAGAACTGTTTTCTGCACACACTTGCTACTCCCTGTGCTGGCTGCTGATAATGGGACATTCTTGCCAGGTCAGGGGGGGAAATACGGGCTTTTGGGCAGAAGATCCCTGCTCAGATCTCTTGACTTGACCAAATTATTTTCACTGGGTGACATTCCTTCATTCTTGAAATAGTAAACAAGGGCTTACACTGCCAGGCCCTGACCTCCAGGCTTGGTATAAAGGGTGAAAAAACAGACACAACTCTCTGTTCATTAATTCTGTGACCTGAGCTCTTAGCCCCACTGAGCGTCCCTTTTTTCATCTGTGAATTGTAAGTGGTCGTGGCGGAGTGAAGGGGCTCGTGGGTGGTGTAGCAGATCCTGTTGGTGCCTGACAGCAGCCCCTCCACACTCTCCACTGAGGCACATGCCAGCGATATTCTTCTACAAGCACCTGTGGTTCTGTCTGAGGCTCTCTCTCAGGCCATGAGTGCGACAGGCCAGAACCCCTGGGGAGTTAATGCTCCAGGAGGGGCGCTCAACCAGTGACAGATGGCAGTTCCTTGTCCCCAGGAGACACCACTCGGAGGTGTGCTCTGCACTGTCTCCTGAAGATGCCCAGGGCATCGAACCTCAGATGCTCACAGGGGTAGGTGCTCTGTCAGGCAGGTTTCATTGATTCCCCCTCCCTGACTCACTTCTCTCTCCTAATGGTGCTTCCAGGGAATCAGTTCCTGAAGGAGCCACCTGTTCTCCAATTAGTGTCAGGTCTTAATGTTTGCCTCTGTGGGAAACACCTGGACAGTCAGAAAGTGGTTTGTGACCTGTGAGGAGCTGAGCACTGAGCATGTGTCAGCAATTGTCCCCTGGAAGGACCTCAAGCTCATATCTTAGTCAAATTCCAGGCAGAGTCACTGTTACCACCCCTTCCCTTCTTCCCTTCAGAAGATTTTGAGTGCCTCCCACTTCTCCCTTATTTGAGTGTTTGAGATAATGCAGGTCACTCACTTGCGATCCTGACACCCAGTTCATCTTGGGAAACCTGCTGGACCTCCAGGGGTCAATGTGGTGTCAATTTCACCTCCAGCTTGGTGAGACTGGGGTATTGGGGGGCCACCCCACCTCTGGGTCATGATCTACACATCCACTTTACTGTCCCCTGTGAGAACCTGTTTGACCTTGGGAGGGTGTTCCCAGGCATCAGTACCGCTGTTCTGGGTCATGGCCATGGCCAACCTCACCCTGAATCCTGTGTCTGACTGAAGGTGCATGAGAGGTCTTCAGCCTTCTTGGTGCCACATTCTCCAAAATATCCTGGTTAATGGGTGTTATCATGCCACATATCTAACTTCTCTTGACCTAGTAAAACTTTCAAAACTCTCCTCTTACCACCAATACCTCTAATAAGTTACACATTCATTTATGCTTCCAACCTTGAGTTGGCAAACTCAGACCAAACTAGATGGTCATCTGTTGTGCACCCTGTGACCTAAGAATGGTCATTACATATTTAAATAATTGAAAAGTTGAGGAGAACAATATTTCATGATGTGAAAGTTATATAAAATTCCAGCTCTGCAAAGAGATGTGCATATCTGGGTACATGAATGAGTACATGAAACTCCTAAGTTCTGATACAGATCCCACCCTAAAAGGACTTCACTCATCACATTATAATAAAATTGTCCAAAATCAAGGAAAGGGAATCTAAAACAGCAAAAACAGACAGGCTTATCGCACACAAGGGCACCCCCGTAAGGCTGTGAGCAGGTTTTTCACCAGAGACTTCACAGGCCTGGAAAGAGTGGATGATATATTCAAAGTGTGAAAGAAAATAGCTGTCAGTGAAGAATAATTTATGCAGGAAAGGTTCAGAAATGAAGGACAGATGAAGGCTTTCCCGATAAATAGAAGCTGAGGGAGTTCATTACCACTCGTGATGAGTCCAAAAATGTAAAAAGGAGTTCTCCAAGTGAACTAAAGGATGCTAATTGGTATCATGAAAGCATAAAAATATAAATTCATTGGAAAAGGTAATCATATATTCAAACTCAGGATAGGTGATACTGTAATGATGGTGTGTAAACAATTCTGGCAGAATGGTTAAAGGAGAAAAGCATCAGCAAAGCTAGAAGCGCGCAGTGGGGGAGGGGTTGTCCGGCTGGAGCAACCCCTGGGAGCCGGTGGGGGGGCTGGAGGCACTGGCAGCAGGACAGTGACGGTGGCCTTGGGGAGTCCTCGGGGAATACTGCGGTCACTGGGTGATGAGGATCAGGCACCTGGTGTTAGCAGTGTGACAGCCTCCGGGGCCATGTGAGACTGTGAGTGGAGTCGACCCTGTCCCTTCAGACATTTCAGGTTTTATGTTCCTTCTACAGGTGAATTCCCAGATCAGAGTCTCTGCTGAGATTTGAGTGGGATTTGGGAATTTGGGGAATCCCTGCAGCTTTGTAACTTCAGGGGTGTCATCAGCTAAAAAGTTCACCTTTTGTGGAGTTCTGTTTTGCCAGTCCCCTCTCCTAGCTGAGCACCAAATGTGGAGTCTATGAAAGGTGACGGAAGTTGTCACAGCCAGGTGGGACTGAATTGCCCAGCAGGACCTGGAACTCAACATCAAGAAGAACCAGCACATGTGGCTGCTGAGTGACTCCAGGACGTGGTGACGGCGGTGGGTGAGGAACGTGGACAGCGGGACAGGCTATGTGCCATCAAACTACAGCCTGAGAAAAGGCTCCCCCATGAAGAACGTGAAGGACACCCTAGGCCCCTGCAGACCAGGAGGAAGACCTGCATGTGGGTGTGTCCCCGCCATCCAGCGCAGATGGTGACTACCCCGCAAACAGAGGCAGTGCTAACTGCATCTACAACCTCAACATCCCAGGCTTTGTCAGGTTTGCCTACATGACTGTGAAAGTAGTCATGTGTCACTGTCATGGAGAAGGGCAGCGACGGCTGCTGGGTTGGCAGCTACTATGGGCTGGTTCCCTTCCAACTACTTCCTGGATGAGGTGGACAAGTTGAATGTCAAGTACCACAGCTTTCCTACTTGGTACAAGGGTTTCCCAGGCTATGGCCTGGGCACCTGTGTCCTTCATGTGACCCAGAAACTGCACTCTTCCAGTTTGTTTCCCGAGAAGCTACCCTTTGAGAAAGGAGAGACGATGGACAATGGAGGTAATAGAAAAGCTTTAGACATAAGGGCAGGTCAGCCATGTGCCCCAGCACTAGGGGGTGGTCCCCAGCAACAGGTCCTCCCTGTCCCTGTCAAATACCCTGTAGGTCAGCTACTTGGGGAAGGGCAGGGTTCGCTTAGCAGGCAGAGAGCAGTGCTATGGAAACAATGTGCCACAAGGCTAGGTGTGTGCTCAGGGCAGTGCCAGAGGGCGACTTCCTCATTAGGGACAGTGAATTCTCGCCCAGTGACTTGTCCAAGTCTCTCCAAGCATCAGGGAAGAACTAAGATCTGAAGGTGAAGCTTGTGAAGAAAGTCTACTGCACAAGGCAGCAGCGGGTCACACGTGGACAGGTGCTGGGACACCACAGAAGGCCCGTCTGCACCAGTGACCATGGGGAGAAGCTGCACCTCACTGGAGGACTTGGGTGATGTCCTCCCAATGGGCCCTGCCACCTCCAGGCCCTGGTGCCACACTTACTTCACCAGAGCTGAGCAAGTGGCTCCAAGAGGTCATGGTGGGTCTCCTGTCTCCTGTGGGTCCTCTCTGCCCAGGGGCTCCTCCCCTGTTGGCTTGCTTTGCCTGGTTGATCTTTCTGTCCAGGTCCTTTGTTTCTGTCTGCCTCCCCTTTGCCACCCCAGGCCCTCATTCCCCGGTTCAAGGTCGCCCCACACACCCCACCCTGGCCAGTTGTAGAGAATGAATGTTGGAAGAGGGGCAAGTGTGTTCACTTTGTTCCTTCTCAGTTGGAAACAGCCCTGGACTGTCCAAGCTGTTCACGCCATCAGCACCCTCAGCACAAAGACACTGGGCGCAGCTGGAATGCACTGAAGCTGCCCTTGTGAAGTGACCTACAGGGCCCTGCAAGGGGAAGGTTCCCGTCCCAGCAGCCCTTGTTGCTGTCCTTTGCCCTTACTTGGCTTGGAGACTCTCCAGGGAGTAAACCCATTTGCTGGTAACAATACCTGCACCCCCTGGTGAGATAGTGGTGGGGGAGCTTCCAGTGCCTTTGGGGGTGTGCTTGCAGTGAAGAACGATTATCTTTGAGGTCAACCTGTGAGGGGACAGCTGACTCGAAAAGAGAGATATTCTGGTAATTTACCCACAAATATATTTTCCTTTTGCTCCTTGGCTTATTTAAATTTTATAATTATGTATTTAATTCTCAAAGTAAGATCTTTGTGCATTCATTTTTTCACACTAACACAGAAGATTAAGTAAAACATCCAATGTTTGGGGGAGGGTAGCTAGCAACACTTTCCACACATACACCATATATATATACATCTCAACACATATTATATTACATGGGTATACATTTTACTTATAGGGAAGTTTTTCAGGGTTTACAAAAGAATGTGTTTGGTAGTAAAAGAGAGGATGCTCATGAAGAAATTGCAGTCTTTTTTCGTTACATTGAACTTGTTTACAGCTTAAATATACTGTCATGAAACAGCACATTCCTGCACTTGAAGAAGTGGTCATGAGACCTCCTGCACTTGCAAGCTCTGTTGTATGGATATGGATAAAAAGTGTTATGACAAGGCTGTGTGTGCATTTATCTTTGGGAAAGTTCTGACCTATCGACGGGAGAGCAATGAGATCAGCACGCACTGACTGCTCAGTGCCCAAAGGGAGGAGTTCAGCAAATGTGTTACTGGTGTGGTTTCCTTTTCTACTACAACACTTTTTATTATATTGAAATAATAAATTTAGGGAGTGAAGCTCCAAGAGGAAGAAAAGGATAAAGTATTAACAATAACTGTAGTTAAAATAATTTAGTAATGGGTAGACATATAAGAATGTAAATCGTGATATCAAAAACAAACTATGAGGGAAGTAAAAGGGTAGAATTTTTGTATGTGGTTGAAATTAAGTTGTTATAAGCTTCACATAGACTGAAATAACTAAGATGTTTTAGGTATGTCTCCTGGTGGACACAAAGCAAAACCCTGCAGCAGATACACAAGAGACAAAGAGAAAGGAATCACAGCTACCACTGCAGAAAATCATCAAATCACACAGGAAAACAGCAAGAGAGGAAGGAAGGAATAAAGGGGGTAGTGATACCTATGAATACAATTGGTAAGTCCTTCCCTCTCAATTATTACCTGAAATGTAAAAGGATTAAATTCTCGAATCACAAGACAGACTGGCTGAATGAAAAAATGAAAACAAACCACCAGTAAAGCCCCTAGACCTGACGACATGCTGCTTACAAGAGACTCACTTCAGCTTTAAGGACACACACAGGCTAAAGGAAAGAGACAGGGAAAATATTCACTGCAAACAGAAACAGAAAGAGAGCAGGATGAGCTGTAATTATATCAGACAATGGAGCCTGAGCCTGTGACCACCAGCGCCAGGGCTGGGAGCAGAAGGAGTGAGAGTGGGCACAGGAGGAAGGGGAAGAGGGAAGGGGACATGGAAATGGGGTGGGGCCCTTCCCCAAGCAGCAGCAGACTCGAGGGAGAAATCACTGGTTCTAGGAACCAGCCCTGGCTCTGTTTCCCAGAGCTGTGTGAGCGTGGATTTAGATGCTGGGATGAAAAGAGGAAGAGGCCAGGGTGTGGCTGAGATTTCAGCCTGGTGACTCAGTGTGGTGAAGGCTGAAATGACAGAAGTCAGGAGAGGGAACGGGCTTGGGCTGAGAAATAAGCCTGCCCTCCTCTTGAGGTTCCCCTGGGGAACAGAGGCTTCCTTGGATGTTTCTAGCACCCTGACCCCATGGAACTTCAGAGTCCACTGAGACCAGCACCCAGGGTGTACCTGGGCAAGGACCCTGTTACACATGCACCTGGCTGGGTAAGCTTCACTGCCTGGCCTGCATGGGTCTCAGTCTGCCATCTGTCAAATCAGAGGGCATGTGATCTCAACACTGGAATGTCCTGAAAGATCATTTCTAGGCCTACTGGCCCCACCACCCCATCCTGGCTCCTCCATCCTCCTTATGCAGCCTCCTGGCCCAGGTCATCCTGCCGCTACAGGCTCACCTGGGTGGGAGCCCATTGGCTGCCATGCAGCCCCACCTGGGTCTCTCATGGCAACTCAGCAAGCCTCTCATTCCAGCTCTGTCCATATGTCAGGCAAGAGTTTCAAGTTCTTTCTAAGTCCTGGTGGGGCCCCAGAACTCAGGGTCAAAGTGTTCCAGCACCGTGGTGGAGGGGAACCCTGTAGGAAAGGTCTGTTTGGAATTGGGGGGACAGTGGAGTGGGGGACATAGGGCTGTGGGAAGCAAGTAAGGAGGTTGAGGCTGGTGAGGAAGGTGGGCAGGAGCCAGGGCACTGACGCTGGGGTCCTCCAACCAGGAGGAACCAGGAAGCAGAGACCCTGATTACTGAGAGAGGTCAGGAGGGACCAGTGCACCCACTGCAGCCTGCCCCAGCCTCTCATGCAGAAGGACGCCCTGACACTGCAGGGCACAGGTCCTGACCTGGCTCCAGGAAGTTTGCATCTGAGTCCTGGTGTATCTCTCCCTCCCCATGTAACTCAGGACTCCTCTCTGTGCCTCAGCTCCCCCCACAGGAGGCTAAAGCCTCTGCCTCCCACAGATGCTAACAGTAGTGTCATCCTCAGTGGCAGGAAGAGTAGCAGCAGAACAAGTTATGGGGCCCTAACTAGGAATGAGACTGTGGTAGCTGTCTGACATGGGTTCTCTGGTTGACCCCCCCACTGCCCAGGAGGTGGGCTCTTACTCGCTCACATTACAGATGGGGGGACAGATGCAGAGAGCAGTGAAGCGACTTGCCCATGGTGGAGGTTCCCCGAAAGGAACCTGCTTCTCGCCCACTCCCTTCGGTGGTTATAGCACAAGGCCAGGCAAGTCCCTGCTTGTGAGGTGGTGTGAACCCCACATCCCTCCTGCAGGTGCCTTCTGAGTGTCAGCCTCTGGTCCCTCTGTCCCTCTGAGCTCTCTCTCCCAGGTGCTTCAGCGACCACGTGCCTTTCTGGGAATATACTTGGCAGAAGTGAGGGCCACCAAGGCCCTCCTTCCACAGAAAGCCTCTTAGCTCCAGTCTAGCCTGAGCCTGAATCCCCTCTGTGATAAGGAACAAGTGAAGATCTGACAGAGTGTTCAGTGCTGGGCGCAGGAGATGGACAGCAAGCAGAGGGCAGTTTGTATACTTACCAGACTGCGAGATTGCCTCCCTCCAGGCTAACAGCTTGCTCAGCATCCAGGTTCCCCGGACCAGGTTCGGGGACCCCTGACTGTTGCATAGAGTCATCTGGTCTGAAGCCACCACACTGTCATACACCTCACTATCATCTACCTCCTGTGGCTGATTTGTGGTCACATCAGGTGACAGCTTGCAGAGATCCGAGTCAGATAGCTGGTGCTGGGCACTATCCGCCATCTCTGTTCCCCCAAGCTGGTCCACAGCACTGGGTTTGGCTGCTGCACTGGTCATCTCAGTCTCGTCTGGGAGAGTCTTGGGGTCGTTCACTGTGGAGGGGGTACAGTGAGGGG
>PVJI01025580.1:0-23862 GCA_004026765.1 Micronycteris hirsuta | reverse complement strand
CCTTTTGGATAATTTCTATTTCCTTCTTCATGCTGATGTGGTTTGCAGTGAGTTCATTGTAGTTTCCCTGTAGTTTCTGGAAATTCTCTGCAAGATCATCGAGCTTCTTGAGCTCCCTGATAATCAATGCTTTGAACTCAATATCTGATAGTTGGCTTGCCTCTGTTTCGTTTATCATTCTTTCTGGGGCTTCTTCCTTTTCTTTCATTTGGGGGTTGCTTCTTTTTCTTCCCATTGTTTCTGAGACTCTTCTTGCTATCCCCTGTTTCTTAAATTAATCTGTCAAGTTCTCTGGAGTAGCAAAGTTAATTTTGTCTCAATGTCTCTGTTTTTTGGACTGGCCCCTGTCCAGGACTGCCTCTGGTCTTTTCACAGCTCCAGGTTTTTATGTCTCACCTGTAGGTAAAGAGGAGAGAGGACAAGGGGGAAAGAAAGAAGAAAAAGAAAGAAAAAAAAAGGGAGTGAAGGAAGGGAGAAAGAATACTATAGGGAAAGGAAGGGAGGAAGGAGGAATAAAGTATAAAGAAGGAAAGAATGGAAGGACAAATTAAAAGAAACCAATTTTTTATCTTTTATAAATTAAAAAATAAGAAAACAAAACAAAACAAAAAAGTAAAAAAAAAAGAGAGAGAGAGATATGAGGAGGAGCGGTCTAAGAATACTGAAGGAGAGGGAGGAAGAAGGAATTAAAAAATAGCGAAGGACAGAGAGGAAGAAGGGCTAAAAAAACCAAAAACAGAATAAAACAAAACAAAAAAACCCAAAAACGAACAAACAAACAAAAAATACACACACACACACACAAAAACCCTTCAGCTTTCTGATTTTAAAACTGTCCGATCAGGCTGCGTCCGGTTTGGAAGATATTAGTTTTGCTTTTCTTCCTTCCTGAGGTGTATTCTTCGCTGTTGTCCGGTCCCCAGCCCAGTTCCTCAGTGTGCTTCTGAGTCTAAATGGTCTTTTGATGTGCACCTGATAGGGGCAGCTCTCCCACCACCTATTTTCTCTCCACTGGTCTAACTAATAGGTTCTTTCTGCGCCCTTTCTGGATAGTTTGGACCCCGCTCTGAGTCAAGTGTTTGTGTGGTCTGTAGCTCCAGTCTGCCACTCCCCTCAACGGGGTGCTTCTGCCTTATTCCCACAAAGCTAATTGGTCCTGCCGGGCTATGTGCGCTGGGGCTGGATTGCAAGGGCTTTGTCCCCAGCCATCCGCGTGAGCTCCGCACACCTGTGTTGGCTTTTAATTCTGTCCCTGGGTAGTGCGCCAGCAAGCCCCAACCGAGGGGCCCTGGTTGTGCACTGTCCCTGGTATTTTTGATCTGTGCACCTCTGTTCCCTCTCTTGTCTGTCCCTGGTATGTGCGCCAAAGAGCTCTGGCTGAGGGGCCCAGTTGTGCACTGTCCCTGGTCTTTTTGAACTGCACAATTAGACCACGGATCGCGGGGTGCGCATGGCCCTTAGCTTCCCGTTTGGTTGCGCAGGTCACACTTGGCAGTAGAGCCGCTGACTGCAAGCTATTCCCAGTTCTTCTGGAATGAGCTGGGAAAGGCCTCGGTCCCCGAGCTCAAACAGCCTCCAATTTCCCTTGATGGAAGCGCAAGCTGCCACCGGCCGAGGGCCGACTATGTCCTCACTCTGTTGCTACAGGCAGACTTCCCTGGGCCTCTGATCCGGGTCACGCACCTGATCCCGGTGGCACACTGACCTCGGGGCTGTTGGGGGCAGGGCCTCTCCAAATGACCACGTAGCACCACTTTTTTTTCCTGTTTTTCCTCTCTGAAAAATTCTTCCTATTTACTCCTGCCAGACCAAACAAGCACGTGACCACTCACAAATCCCAATCTGGCTCCCTCCCCAAGAATCTTGCGTCCGATCCAGGCGGCTGCTGGGTCTGGGACTGAAGCCCCGTCCTGCTTCCCGGGCTGGTCCCAATGGGGACCCTTTCCTTCCGAAGCACTCTGCTTACCGTATGAATGTTCAAATTCCTCTGTAATCTTGGGCATCAATCACAATATGTGTTGGAATACTGCTGGCTTTTCGCCCCGTTCCTCAGAAAATCAACCAGTGGGTAGGAGGAAGTAAACTCTGTTCCCCCTATCTCGCTGCCATCTTCCCTCTCCTCCCTAAGGTTATTATTGATAGGTACTTAATCATTGCCATTTTCTTTTTGTTCTTGTGTTCCTCTCTCTCACTCTCTTTTCCTTCCTTTCCATAAAGCAGTCCCTTTAGCATCGCTTAAGATCTGGTTTGGTGGAGGTTTATTGTTTTAGACTTCTTTTGTCTGGGAAGCTCCTTATTTGGCCTTCTATTTTGAATGAGAGCCTTGCTTCATACAGTAGCCTTGGTTGCTGGCCTCTGGTTCTCATTACTTGGAATATTTCTTACCATTCTCTTCTGGCTTGGAGCATTTCCATTGAGAAATCAGCTGCTAACCTTATGGGGGCTCCCTTGTATGTTCATATTTCTGCCTTCCTGCCTGTAAGATTCTCTCTTTGTCTTGGAATTTTGCCACTTTAATTATGATATGTCTTGAAGTGGGCCTGTTTAGGATCCTTTTGATTGGGACTCTCTGTGTTTCCTGGATTTGTGTGACTTTTTCTCTCATCAGATTAGTGAAGTTTTCTGTCATTACTTTTTCAGCTCGGTTTTCTATCCCTTGCTCTTTTTCTTCTCCTTCTGGTATCCCTATTATACAGATATTATTGTGTTTCATGTTGTCCTGCATTTCCCTTAATCCCTCTTCATTCTTTCTGAGCTTGTTTTTCTTTTCTTGTTCTTTTTCGGTGTGTTTTCCTACCTTGTCCTCCAGTTTGCTGCTCCAGTCCTCTATTTCATCGAGTTTGCTTTTGATTCCTTCTACTGTGTTCTTCAGTCCAGAAATTGTATTCTTAATTTCCTCTTGGCCCTTTTGGATAGTTTCTATTTCCATTTTCATATGATATAATTTGCAGTGAGATCATTGTAACTTCCCTGTAGTTTCAGGTAATTCTCTGTGAGCTCATTGAGCTTCCTGATAGCCAATGCTTTGAACTCAATATCTGATAGTTAACTTGCTTCTATTTCATTTATCATTCTTTCTGTGACTTCCTCCTTTCCTTTTATTTGAGGATTATTTCTTGTCTTCTCATTGTTTGTAAGACTCTTCTTGTTTGCCTCTGTTTCTTAAATTGATCTGGTTTGACTCCCTGTGTTTATGGTATGAGCTTCTATGGTAGAATACCTGTGAGATTCAGTGGTGCAGTCTCCTTTATCTCCTGAGTTCACAGGTCTTGGATTATAGTTTATGTTGGCTCTCTGTATGTCTTCGGGTTTTGATTGTTGTTAGGTCTTTCTTTGGGGGGTCCTTTTCTCCAACTGGTTAACTGAGGGTCACTCCATCTACCACACCTTGTATTCTGTTGTGCATGTGTGTACAGGTTGTGTTGAAGCTGATTCTTCTGTGTGACAAGGTTTTGAGACTTCTCTCTCACTCTTGTCCAGTTGTTTGTTGTGGGTAATTTCTCCACCAATTCGTTGTGTGTCCAGGTCAGTCCTGGAATTGGGTTAGTGTGCGTTCTACTCCTTCCTTCGCCTTCTTCTGTTGTTTTTTGTTAGTGTTTCCTTTGTTGATGGGTTTTCTCTTCCAGCAGGTATCCTGGTGTTCACAGCTTCCACCTACTCTTTTTTGTGATCAGTTGGAGGTGGAAGGCAAAATGGTTTAATACAGCAGAAGTGTATTGTATGATATTTAATGTACCAACCCTTAAGGAAGAGATAGGAGATCCTTTGAATAAGTATAGTGTTAACCGGGTAATTTCACCTGACTAGTCACTTTTAAGAAAGGGTGGGAAGTAGGTAATACTCTTGTTAGAGGATGCAAGGATTGTGAGTTGGATCTAGAAAGCAGTGAGCTTGTGGGAGGTCAGAATATGAGTCACAGTGAGAGTAAAGGTCAGAAAGTAGGTGTAGTGTGTGAGAGGATAGAGTTAACTACAACAGTAGTAAAGTTCAGGAAACAGTGGAGCCGGCTAAGACCTGGGGGGGAGGCTGTGTAGTATTAATAATTGTATGGTACAGCAATTATTTACAATGATAATGTAGCAACAATCATATGACACTCTATGTGATCTGGAAAACAAAATTAGGAAGTATAGGATGTAGGGTGGTGTGTTAATGGAACAGAAGTGAAGTGAAAGATAGTAAGTTAAAAATACACTAAGGACACATGGAAAGACCAAGGGGGTGGGTGGTAGAAAGGGAGGGGGGTGTATTTGAAGGGGGTCGGGGTAGGTGAGGGGAGAAGATGCAGACAACTGTAATTGAACAACAATAAAGTAATTAAAAAATACATTATGAATGAGAGAATAAGGGAAACCAGTCAAACAATGCAATTCAGCCAGTCGAGTTAAGAAGACTAAACAGAAAGAAGAGAAATACAAAAATACTAGTGAAATGAAAGATGTAAGAGTAATGAAAAAAATAATACAAATATACAATATCTTGCAAGTCCTCTAGAGTAGCAAAGTGAAATTTGTCTCACTGTCTCAGCTGTTGGGGTGACCCCTGTTTGGGTCAAACTCTGGTCTTTTCACAGTTTCTGGTTTTATTGTCTCACTTGTGGGAATCATTATTTAAAAAAAAAACACCCCCCCCTCCCGAAAACACCCAACAACAACAAAAAAACCTTCAAACTGACAAAGCCAGTTGTGCTGGACTTCCTGTCTGCAGCAGGTTGAGGGTGGAATGGGTTCATCTTCTCTGCCTTCCTGAGCAGCACTTGACCTGCCTCTGGCCCAGTTCCTCAGTGCCCTTCTGTGCCCAGCCTAGGCCTAAAATCTACCTGTTGTGCTGTCCTCAAGGTATACCAATTAGGGGAAATTCATACACCCCCTTCTCGTTCTTTGTTGTCCTAGATGCTAGGGCCTCTCAGCGCCCCTTCAGGCTAGTTCAGCTCCCCTAGTGCATTGAGTCATTCTGGGGATTGCTGACTCCCTGACTGCAAGACAGGGGTTCTGCCTGTGGCTGCTCAACTGCCACTGTGGATGCTGATGTGGGACTCCACTGCTGTTTTCTTGGGGGTGCAGGGGTCTGGCATGCTCAGTCCCACGCATGTATGTGTGGCAGGATGATCAGCCACCTGCCCTACAGTGGGTGCGCACTGTCCCCAGGGCTGTGGGGGTGTGCACAGTGCGCAATCTCCCCAGAGCTACAGGTGTGAGTGTGGGGCCCTCCAAGCCAACACGGGGGTGCCCCGTGGCTGGATGGGGAAAGGGCTTGGTCAGCTGCTGCAGGAGAGTTCCCTAAACAGTTGCCCTGTGTCTCTTTCTTTACTTCTTTTTGAAAAATTCCTCCTGTTCAAGCCTGCCACTCCATGCAAGGGCCTGGCCTCTCACTCAGCCCAATTTCCAACCAGACCAAGGAATATCTGGGTCAGGGCCCAGCGTGGCCCAACTCTCAACTCTCCCCAGCTGGCACACACAGCCTCTGTGGGTGCTCACAGCCCCCGTGTGTTTGCCACTTCGTCCTTTTCCCCTCCCTGCGGCTTTAAGCAACCAGGTCTCTCCCAGTGCTGCTCCAACCTTGTTTGGCAGGGGAGGGAGCCCTTGACCTGACTCTCTCCCAAGAACCCTGCAGCAGACTCCGCTTTTACTGGGCCTGGGGCTGCTGCTGCCCTAGTTCCCATGCTGGACCCAGGGACTTTATTGCCCTGAAGGTCTCTCCTTACCAGCTGATTTTTCTATGACCTGTATAATTTAAGTCTTCAATCTTCATTTATGCTGGGGTACTGTTGACTATTAGGTCTGTTTCTCAGAAGATCGGCTAGGTGTTTCACCCGTTTGCAGGGGGAAGTGGACTCAGCTCCTATCTATCTCGCTGCCACCTTTCCAGAAGTCCCAGACATCTCTTGTAGCAGTATTTTTGCCAATGTATCTTGTAGGACAAAGAAAACAAAGGAAAAAATAAAGAAATGAGGTTGCATCAAACTAAAAGTCTTCTGCACAGCTAAAGAAACCATCAATGAAATGAAAAGGGAAATATGTATGAGAATATATTTGCCATGTGATTAGGGGTTATTTTCCAAAACATATAAAGAACTTGCACTACTCAACACCAGAAAGTCAAAGAATCCAATTAAAAAATAGGCAAAGGACCTGAATAGACATTTGTTCAAAAAGGACATAAAGATGGCCCATAGACATATAAAAATACACTAATTATCAGAGAGATGCAAATTAAAACCACAATGAGATGTCACCTCACACTTGTGAGAATGGTTATCTGTCATGGATCCTGTCCTGCAGAATCTGTATGCTGCGGCCAATGTGTAAATAATTCCACACATGAAATCTGAGGGAATAGAATGTGGGGACTATATGGCCCCCCTCTGAAGCAAAGAGAGGGCGAGCCAGAGAGAAAGTGCCCAAGAATGGGCTGGAGAGCGGGGGCCCAGGAGTGGGCCAGAGAGGGAGGGAACGTGGGCCAAGGAGCGGGCTGGAGAGAGCGAGGGGGCCGAGAGTGACTTGGAATGCCTTGGCAACTCTCTCCAGAGGAGAGAGTGCCTGGACCCCTGCCTTGACAGGCTTTTATTGTTTTTCTGGATACATTACATCAGAGCGGTCTTTATTTACTATGCATAGGTTTGCATTAGGCGATAGACAACAAAGGAATGCACATCAAAAGAGGAATTTGCAAATGCAAAGGCAATGGGTATTGGGCTGAACTTGAAAGGATTATCACCAGCCTTCGGAAGCCAGATAGCATCAGCATTTGTTCTTTTAATCTAGGGTGAGGGAGTTTCAGCATAGCAAATCTTATCTCTAGGAAAAATGCAAGCCTGATTTACCCACGGGGAAAACAAGTCCATGCACATGGGGCCTGCTTGCTGACTTGCACTCCACTGGCATTTTTATTTTAAAGAGGGAAGGCTGGGCTACATTTCCCACAATGCGTGGAATGGTTCTCTATAGTTATCTTTAATAAATCAACAACCAACAAGTGTTGGTGAGGATGTGGAGAAAAGGGAACCCTAGTGCACTGTTGGCCAGACTATTTTTTCCTATTCAAATACAATTTAAAAGTTAAAAGCAACCCTGGCTGGTGTGGCTCAGTGGATTGGGCGCGGGCTGAGAACCGGAGGGTCCCAGTTCGATTCCCCATTGGGGCACATGCCTGGGTTGCGGACCAGGTCCCCAGTGGGGGCCATGTGAGAGGCAACCACACATTGCTGTTTCTCTCCCTCTCTTTCTCCCTCCCTTCCCCTCTCTCTAAAAATTAATAAATAAAATCTTTAAAAAAATAAAAAAGTTAAAAGCACATCAAAATATAAAATTATAAGCATACTGCATCTGCCTCTTAATATTAATTTTTATTTAGCTACATACTTCTTTCTCTTGTATAAATTACTTGATATGCTAAAATATTAATTAAATGCAATATCATAATATGGATAACCTAAGGTTGGTGTAAAAAATGTGAATTTTAATGCTAGCATCTATTACTACAGCAATGTTCCTGTACTTTCTATACCCATCAAGGTGAGGAAAAATCCATACAATTTTAGGTTCTGCCTCAACAAAAAACAATAGTAGAAACTGTATCTATAACTTAGCGTGAGGTAATTATTTGAGTTTCTTTGACTTCTTTCTAGCACCAGACAATTTCATTTCCATGACCTGCTCACAGACCCAGAAGAGAGCACTCTTTTCAATACCTTTCAATTGGACCTGGGATATACCCTTAACCTAACATAAACAAATCTACAGGTTTAGACAAACATATGACCTTTTCTAAATTTATAAATGTTGTAAATACTGGGGCCAACTGGTAGATTCCTGCATTGCAAGATTAAGTGAACTTGTTCTGTTAAACAAGGCAGTGAGGACATTAGTGGACATGGAAGGAGCTATGAGAGGGACATCATAGTCCCAGGGCATAAGGATAGCACCCTGGCCTCTTCTTCTTGATATCATGTTAGTGTCTGCTGTATTGTTATGTATGATTTTTTTAGGCATATATTTTTTTACTTTACTTGGTTTGAATATGTTCTAATTATAATCAAGAACTGTAAACTACTCCACTGTTTTTTAAATTCTTATTCAGAACAACTTGTGATATTTTTTAAGATATGAAGTTATATGAAGTTATTTTTTAAGATATGATGATAATGAAGTTATGTGTGATAATTTTTAAGATATGAAGTTATTAATATAACTTGTTAAGTACACTGTAAGATTGGTTAATAGTTTTTGTGGTGTCATGCCATGTGTTTTGAAATTGACAAGTTTACCTTAAAAACATTAGTGGATTCTTCATATAGTCCAATATTGGCGGGGGTGGGGGGAGATAGTATAAAGATTACATAAGCTTAAGGAGGAAGAATGAATAGAATATCTTAATAATTGACAGCTTAAAATTGAATGGGTTGTGCATGAAATACCATGGTCCCATATTTTATGACACACTCATATTTATAAATATGTTATTTAGGATACTTTGGTGCTAGTAAAACAATAGCTAATTATAAAGCTATTTACTGTGAAAAGAAACAAATTATTTAGTGGTAGTCAGCAAAGATTCTGGTTCTTTCTGCCTTTTCACATAGTTATCCTCCATCTTTTGGCTCCAATTGTTGATCTTGACTTTTCAGGCATCCAAGAGGCTGATACAGACCCTAGGATACAACTCATCCTCGTCCAAAGCATGGGGGACATTGTCCTTCCTAGATTGTTTTTATTTTTTAGTCATTTTTTTTAAATTTTCAGTTATAGTTAACATATATTATTATATTAGTTTCAGGTGCATACCCCAGTGGTTAGACATTACATAACGTAACAAGTGATCTTCCTGATAATTCTTACACCCATCTGACACCATACCTAGTTATTAGACTATTATTGACTATATTCTCTATGTTGTATTTTACATCCTCATGACTATTCTTTAGTAAAAGGCGAAAGTTTTATGCGTTCTGAAGAGAAACCAGAGTATCTCATGACTATTCTGTAACAAATGATTTAAATTTCTTAATCCCTTCACCATTTTTGACCATCCCCCAAGTCCTCCTCCCATCTGGCAACCATTGAAACATTATCTGTATATATTATTCTGTTTTTATTTTTTTGTTCTTGTTCATTTATTTTGGTTTTTTTTAAGGTTCAGTTGTTGATATATATGTATTTATTGCCACTTTATTGTTCATAAGTACTAAAGAATTTCTAATTTCTGAATATGAAGTTAGACATGTAAATTAGATTAAATAATTATACTGAAATTCTCTGTGAGGATTTGGGTGTCTTTGTGAATTCAAGAAGAAGTATCAATAAATCAATTTTATTATTAGGGGAAATTTGATTTCATCTTCTATATCAATAATTGATAAAGATAAATTAGCAACGTCTCTACTTTTTGTCTATTTTTATTACTTTTGATGAGATTTTAAATATTTTCTTTGGCTTTTCTCCAGAATTAGATCCAGTGACCCAGCAACTTATGCTCCAAACGGCTAAACCAACTTTTGGCCATCTTACAGATGTAAGTAAAAAGTTCAAGTTATAATATCACTATACATGGTAATTAAATGCAAGTATCTTTATTTAATTTTAGTAGCAATGCTATAATATCAACTCTCTAGAAAATAATGGAATAGGATATTTGTAAAAGTTTTTAAAATGACTAATCTACCTACTTATGTGTTTTAATGTTCCTTGTAGTGATATTTTTGTAACATGGAGATTTATAACACACTAAACAGATTTCATAGCCTTTCTCAACAAAAGTATACCATATAATTAGCCTTACACAGAAGAGTTTCATCTAATTTTTTCTAGTACTTTTACAGTTTTAGATCTTAGGACAAATACAGCATGATCCCATGTATAAGCTATATAAATTAGGGTCATGGAAGAAAATAGAACTGTGGTTGTCAAGGGCTGGAGGAAAGGAAAATAGGAGTTGCAAACCCACAGGTATAAAATCTCAGTTATGAAGATGTGTATGTTCTAGAGATCTACTATATGACATTGTGTCTATAGACAACAATGCAGTATTGCACACATAAATCTGTTAAAAGGGTAAATCTTGTGTTAAGTGTTTTTACTACAATAAAATAGTAAAAAAGTTTTGCATTGTTAAGAATGATACTTAAAAGCTGTGAACCATTATTTTTTTTGGTTTTAACATGTATTTTTATGTTAAAAATATTACTCCTAGTTGGAATAAATATACCTTATGCCAATCTTTATAAAACTTATATTTATATTATATGACAGAATGCATAGAGGACTGTTATGAGTGAGATCATGTTAGAATAGTTAGCTCGTGATAGAATATTGAATAACTTAAACAAGAGTTGTGAAGAAAATCTTGAATAAGTTTATGGTATAATGAAGAACATGGTGAAAATTCAAATCGTTAACATTCCAGAAGGTCTTGGGAAGGCCAGATGGCTGGATGAGATCACTCTACATGAAAGGAAGGCAAATCACAAGGCCAAATACCTGGAATGGGTGTGTTTGTAAGGGTGGCAGTCTATGATGTGTGATATGACAAAAATGGTAGCCTAGTCCAAGGGAAAAGGAAAGAGGTTCACAGTTTAACCAAACAGGGTCTTTGAGGACCAAGGCACTTAAGGGAATTTTTAAAGATTAACATGCTTATATTGTGGTGCTGGGTGCTTGCCCTACCCTGTGCATGCCCCCCCATCCCCTGCCACAAAACCCTCCATGACATCCACACATATCACTCTGATGCCATTAGTGCTTTCTCATGGTTGGAGCTGAACACATGCTGAGTCCCTCTTCAAGACTAAAGTGTGGTACAAAAAGATTTCCCAAAATGCATCTGGGTTGCATTTTTAGAACTCATCTGGGACTTGTAAATGAAGGTGAAGCTCTCACCCATATTTTGGATTAAATCATGAAGAAAGGGAGGCCAGAGTGTTTCTTCACCATGGTTGCCAAATGACACAAGCCATGGTGGTTGTTGGCATGTGACTTCATAGAAGAGGGATGTTATGAGATGAGCATTTGCCAAGTGCACAGTTTAATACTGAGAGACACAAGTAAGGGAAAAAATACATATGCCATTTCACGTATTTGCATGAGAGAATTAAGAAATATTATTTGTAGGTTTGACATTAGTGATTGATATGGAATTGAAACATAACAGGGAACCAATTTCTTAAGATATTAAAAATCTTTCCAGGATTGTAATGAGGTGTTCATGACAGATGTGATCTGTGAGGTTTCCTGGAAAAAGTACTCTATTGTGTGATTTGTCATCAGTCAAGTGTTAGAATGATTTGTTGAGGTCAAAAGCTACACAAAAATAGATAAATGTATGGGAATATAATGCCAGTGACATAAGAAAATACTTTAAGTTGTGGTTAGAATATGCCACTGAAATGCTCAGGAGTAGCAGGTATAAAACAGAGAAATGAGATTAGAAAATCATTTTCAAAGACAGTGCCAGGAGTTACATAAGGTAGATGTGTCTCTATGTTGCTAGCAGTATATAATAAAATGGAAAGTAACTGAGTTTAAGATACAAGATTCTAATCATAAATCAAAAAGGTAATAAAAGGCTCTTACATATATCTTAAAATTAACGACCTTGTAATAAACCTTCGGATAAGATGTGGAGGAAATATTGGACCTACCCAGACATAGCCACTTCAAGAGCAATTTATAAATTAGCTTTCCTGGAAAGACCTCAAATTCATTAAAAACCAAAGTCTCCTTCCTGATATCTGTCTCTCAGTAAAGCTGATTCAGGAGGAATAAGATTAGAAGTAATAAACATTGGATAAAATGTAATATGTGACTTGAAACATCAGTGGTCAGTTCAAAGTGGCCCATCTGTGAATTACTAACATGTGCTCAGCTGCCTAAGATCTAATTGCTGGACCACAAGAAGACACTGACCACCACGCTTTCCCTGGGCACTAGAACTGCCCACTAATTTAATTCTGGTCTGGTGATCCTCCCATGTAGAACTTATGTGATCCCCTGAGATGTGAAGAAGCAGATTTTTTAAATAAAACAGACTTCCAAGCCTCTGGGAAACAGAGACGCAAAGCCATTCATCTGGGTTGTTTAAAGGGTAGAAACTCTATTTTTGTCCTAGAGAAATTCGGCTCATGAAGTGAGAGGGGTTTGAAACTAAGGCAGAGATATGAATGTGGGACTAATGAGGAGGAAGTCCACATAAAGATGCTTGTGGTAGGTTGGACTATGGCTCTGAGGACGCCTGTGAGTAGGTTACTATTGAACTTCTGAGTTCACCTAGAAACCTCTCCTTCTGTAATAATAAGAATTGCACATTCCTTGAACTTGAACTTGGGATACAAAAACCGAGCTCTGCTGACAATACTGAGCTTTGCCTGACCCTACTGAGAGGAATGATCTAGAGTCTAGAGAAAAGATTTCCTTCGCAGTTAAGTCATCAGATATGTAGGGGACATTAGCCCAAAAGAGGCCATTGAGAAGTCATGGGCATCCCATAGCTGGGAGAGTAGTCTAAGCCAGCAGTCCAGTGGAACCCTGGGCATAACAAGGAAACCCTGGGGTTATAAAACATTTACGGAAGAATGGATTTTGAGGGAGATACAGATATTTTTGTTCGGGAAATACATAAATGAGAGAGATGTTATTTTCAGGGTTGGTAGAGGTAGGAAGTGTTGGGGTAAAGGCTGGAACAGCCACCAGTGGATGCAGAGATCTGGATACACATCCCGGGGACCTAACCATAAGGGGGATGTGAGATATGGAGAGAACAGACATTTAACAGACAGCTCAAAAAGCAAAGTGTACCAAGGAGAAAACCTAGGTTGGAAGTGTGGCCACAGAGAGACTTAGAAGAAAAAAACATTTCTAATGGAACTCTGAATTGTATGTGATGGCAGCTTTAGAGTAAACATTCTGCTTTCCTTTAAAATCTTCAATTACTCACTAATGATTTTGATGTGATTTTTTATGCTGAGGGGAAAATGGTGCTGACTCCAACTTCCAGTTTGTTGGAGCCGGAATAGATGTGCATACAAAGGCAACCAGATGTGTGAAACCATGTAGCATAGAAAATAAAAATCCATTCAACTCTCCAAAGTGTTAATGATCGTGAAAATATTAATTTTAGATTCTGTGTTTGCCACCATGTTGTCACTGATGTTGTTTGAAATAGAAGCATTTATTCTTTGCACAAGATAGCATTATTTTGTTAACTAATTGTGGGAGAATACACACACACATATACATACATAAATACATATATATACTTGTAACATTAAGCAGTTTATTTACACTGGTCAGCATTTTTCCACAGACCTGGAATTATTTTGTCTGGTTTATAAAAAATGAGGAGTTTCAGACACAGCTCAGGAGTGCCTGCATGATTATTGGAATTTTAAATGAAGTCATAGTCTTGAGTGTGATGTCTCAAAGGGCCAGCTTCAGAATTCATCTTGTCCCTTTTCCCCACTTATCTACTCAAAGTGTGCTTTGTTCTCCTGTGTTTACATCTAAACACTATTATTTTATACTTCACAATTAATCTACAATTGATCTATATTGTATATGACGTGAATTTTAGGTTAAGTGTTTTGGTTTTGTTTTGCAAATGTTTATTCAGTTTCCCAGCTCCATGTACCAAAAAAGACTGTCCTTCACAAATAAGCTGCATTGCCACCATAGTTATAAATAAACTGGCTACATATGTGTGTCTATTTATGTATTGTCCTTTTTTAAATATAGGTACAAAGAATGTCTATCCCCACACTGATGCAACTATGGCTTAATTTTGAAGATCATACATAAGTTTATTTATTTATTTATATAGTAAATCCACTTTGTTCTTCATGATTGTTTTGTCAATGACCCTCCTTTTTAAATTTTCATTTAAATTTTACAATAAAGTTATCAATATCCATCAAATAACTTCCTAGGACTTTAAAGTACTCTGTTCATCTTTGCTTTTCATCAGTTTTATTTTGATGTGCTTATCTTTGGTTTTGGGTTTTTTCATTTTTTAAAAAATTTTATTGTTTTTCAAGTACAGTTGTCTGCCTTTCCTCCTCCACCTTTTCCCCCCACCCCAGCCAAACCCACCTCCCTCCCCTGATACCACCCCCTCCTTGATTTTGTCCATATGTCCTTTATAGTTGTTTATTAAAACCCTTCACACTTTTCCCCCCATTACCCCTTCCCACCTCCCCTCTGGTTACTGCCAGATTGTTCTTAATTTCAATGTCTCTGGTTATATATTACTTGCTTGCTTGTTTTGTTGATTAGATTCCTCTTAAATGTGAGATCATATGGTATTATTTTGATTTATTACATTTAGGTTCTAGAGTTTTTTGAACCTATGGGTCTATTCCTTTCATTCATTTTGGAAAATTCTCAACCAGGATTTTTCCAAATGATTCCACACCATTCTTTTTCTTCTTCATTTCAGACTCCCTTTAAATTTATGTGAGAAATTTTCACTCTATGCAACCTTTCTCTTGGAACTCCTTTATATGTTGAGAAGTGTTCACTCTCTACCACTTTGTTGAGAGCTTTTATCATAAGTGGATGTCAAATGTTGCCAAATGCTTCTTCTGCAATGATTCAGATGCCATATGATTTTCATCCCTCATTTTGTTAATGTGGTGTATCCTATTGACTGATTTGTAGATGTTGAACCATACCTTTATCCCTGGAATAAGCCTTCCTTGATGATGGTATATGAACTTTAAATGTATTTTTGAACATATCTTGCTGATATTTTGTTGAGGATATTTACATTTGTATTCCATGGGGATATTGGCCTGTAATTTTCTTCTTTTTGGGTCTCCTTGCCTGGTTTTGTTATTAGGGTAATGTTGGCCTTGTAAATTGTGTGTGTAAGTGTTATCTCTTCTTTTATTTTCAGAAGAGCTTGAAAAGGAATGGCATTAATTCTTTCTTGAATATATAGTAGAATTCACCAGTAAAGCCATCTGGTCCTGGACTTTTGTTCATTGTCAAGTTTTTTTTTTTATTATTATTGATTCAATCTCCTTTCTAGTAAATGTTTTGTTCTTATTTTTTATTTCATTGTGATTCAGTCTTAGTAGGTTGTGTTTCTAGAAATTGACCTAATTCTTCTACGTTGTTCAATTTGTTGGTATAATATTGTTCATAGTAGTTTTTTTCTGGCCCTTCATTTCTGAGGTATTAGTTTTAAAATCTATTCTATTTCTGGTTTTATTTATTTGCGTTTTTTCACTTTTTCTCTTGAGGATACTAGCTGAAGGGTGGTGAATGTGGCTTATCATTTCAAAGAACCAGATTTAGTTTTTTTCCTCTTTGTAATCAATTTTTAAAAATTAATGTTCAAATACGGTTATCTTCATTATTCCACCACCACTTTCCCCCACCCCACCCACACCTATCTCCTACCACTGATCCTTACCTCCTTTGGATTTCTCCATGGCTGCTTTACACATGTTCAATGATGACCCTTTCCCTCCTTTCCCCTATTATTTCCCTCCCCATGCCCCTCTGGTTACTCTCAGTTTGTTCTTAATTTCAAAGTCTCTGGTTATTATATTTTGCTTGCTTGTTTTCTTTGTTAAAAAGGTTCCACTCATAGATGAGATCATGTGGTATTTGTGTTTCACCACCTGACTTAATTCACTTGGCATAATGCTCTCCAGTCCCATCCATGCTGTCATGAAGGGTAGGAGCTCCTTCTTTCTTTCTGCATAATAGTATTCTATTGCGTAAATGTACCACAGTTTTTTGATCCATTAATTTACTGATGGACACCTAGGCTGCTTCCAGCACTTGGCTATTGTAAATTGCACTGCTATGAACATTGGTGTTCATAGATTCTTTTGAATTAGAGTTTGGAATTCTTAGTGTATAATTCCAACGGTGGAATTGCTGGGTCAAAAGGCAATTTCATTTTTATTTTCTTGAGAAAATTCCATACTGTTTCTCACAGTGGCTGCCCCAGTCTGCATTCCCACAAAAAATGTACTAGGGTTCCCTTTTCTCCACAACCTGGCCAGCACTTATATTTTATTGACTTGATTATTATGGACATTCTGACTGGTGTGAAGTGGTATCTCTGGTTTTAATTTGCATCTCTCTGATGGCTAGTGATGCTGAGCATCCTTTCATATGTCTCTGGGCCCTCTATATGTTCTCCTTGGAGAAGTGTCTATTCAGGTCCTTTGCCCATTTTATAATTGGATTGTTTGTCTTCCAAATGTGGAGTTGTGTGAGTTCTTTATATATTTTAGAGATCATACCAATGTCAGAGTTATCATTGGCAAATATATTTTCCCATACTATTGGTTCCCTTTTAATTTTTCTAATTTTTTTTCCTTTGGTTGTACAGAAGGTTTTTATTTTGATGAAGTCCAATTTGTTTATTTTTTCTTTTATGCTCTTGATCCAGGGGACATATCGTGAAAATATTGCTGTGTGGAATATCTGAGGTTTTCCTGTCTATGTTCTCCTCTAGGACTTCTATGGTATCATGACTTATATTTAAGTCTTTTATGCATCTTGAGTTTATATTTGTGCATGGAGTAAGTCAGTGGTCGAGTTTCATTTTTTTTGCATATAGCTGTCCGACGTCCCAACATCAATTGTTTAAGAGGTTATATTTACTTCACTTTATGCTTCTGCCCCATTCTCAAATATTGATTGACCATAGAGACTGGTTTATTTATGGGTTCTCTATTGTCTTCTGTTTGGCCTATGTGTCTGTTCATATGCTAGTACCAGACTGTTTTGATTACAGTTGCCTTGTAATACAGTTTAATATCAGGTATTGTGATCCCTCATACCTTCTTCTTCTTTCCCAAAATTGCTGTGGCTATTTGAGTTCATTTATGGTTCCATATACATTTTTGAAATGTTTGTTCTTTACCTGTGAAATATGTCATTGGTATTTTAATAGGGTTGCATGGAATGTATAAATTGCTTTGGGTAGTATGGACATTTTGATGATGTTAATTCTTCCCATCCATGAACATGGTATATGCTTCCATTTATTCATGTCTTTCTTCATTCCTTTCTACAGTGTTGGTAAGTTTTCTGAATACAGATCTTTTACTTCCTTGGTTAGGTTTATCCCTAGGAACTTTTTTTTTTCTTGTTTCTATAGCAAATGGGATATTTTTCCTAATTTCTGTTTCTGACATTTTAATGTTGGTGTACAATATTTTTGAATATTGACTCTGTATCTCACTCTTTTGCCAAATTCACCTATTAGGTCGAGTGTCTTTTTGGTGGAGTCAATAGGGTTTTCTATGTACACTATCATGTCATCTTCAAACAATGACAGTTTTACTTCCTCCTTTCCAATTTACATGCCTTTTATTTCTTCTTCTTGTCTAATTACTGAGGCTAGCAGTTCCAATCCTATGTTGAATAAAAGTGGTTAAAGTGGACATCTTTGTCTTCTTGCTGTTCTTAGTGGAAAACCTTTTAGTTTTTGTCCATTGAGTATGATATTGCCTGTAAGTTTTTCATAGAAGACCTTTATTATGTTGAGGTAAGCTCCCTGACTCCCACTTTGATGAGTGTTTTTACCATAAATGGGTGCTGTACTGTATCATATGTTTTTTCTTTATCTATTGATATGATCATGTGATTTTTGTCTTTGCTTTTGTTTATGTGATGTATCACATTTATTGATTTTCAAATATTGTACCATCCTTGCATCGCTGGGATGAATCCCACATAGTCATCGTGTATGATCTTCTTAATGTATTGCTGGATGTGGATTGCCAATATTTTGTTGAGGATTTTAGCATCTATGTTCATCAGCAATATTGGCTTGAAATATTCTTTCTTTGTTGTATCTTTATCTGGTTTTGGGATTAGGATGATGCTGGCCTCATTAAAAGGGATTGGGAGTCTTCCATTTTCTTGGATATTTTGGAATAGTCTGTGAAGGATAGGGGTTAGCTCTTCCTTAAATGCTTTGTAGAATTCTCTTGTGAATCCATCTGGTCCAGGGCTTTTGAGTGTTGGGAGTTTTTTGATCACTGCTTCAATTTTGTCTGCTGTTATTGGTCGGTTCAGGCTCTCTGCTTCGTCTTCATTGAGTTTTGAAAGATTATATTTTTCTAGAAATTTGTCCATTTCTGCTAGGTTTTCAAATTTCTTGGTATATAGTTCTTTGTAGTAATTTCTTACAATCTTTTGTATTTCTGTGGCATCAGTTGTAATCTCTCTTGTTTCATTTCTGATTGTGCTTATCTGGGTCCTCTCTCTTTTTTTCTTGATGAGTCTGCTTAAAGACTTGTCAATTTTGTTTCTCTTTTCAAAGACCCGGCTGCTGGATTCATTGATCCTTAGCATTGTGCTTTTAGTCTCTATGTCATTTAATTCTGCTCTGATCTTGGCTATTTCCTTCCTTCTACTTGCTCTGGGCTGTCTTTGTTGTTGTTCTTTGAGGTCTTGTCAGTGTAGGTTTAGGTTGTTTATTTGAAATGCTTCTGGTTGTTTTTTTTTTGTTTTTGTTTTTTTTTTTTTAGATAGGCCTGTATCACTGTGAATTTCCCTCTCAGGACTGCCTTTGCTGTGTCCCATAAGTTTTGTGTTGTCAGTTCATTATCATTTGTTTCCAGGAACCTTTCGATTTCCTCCTTGATCTCTTTCTTGACCCATTCATTGTTTAATAACATGCTATTGACTCTCCATGAGTTTGAGTGTTTTTGAGTTTTTTCCTTGAGGTTGGTTTCTAGTTTCAGTCCCTTGTGGTCAAAGATAATGCTTATGATTTTAATTTTCTTGAATTTGTTGAGGCTTGTTTTGTGACCTATCATGTGGTCTGTCTTTGAAAATGTTCCATGTGCACTTGAAAAGAATATGTATTTTGCTTCTTTGGGGTGAAAGGCTCTATATATATATATCAGTTAAGTCCATTTCATCTAGTACATTGTTCAACACCACAGTATCTTTGTTGATATTTTGTTTGGAAGATCTGTCCATTTTTGACAGTAGGGTGTTAAAATCCCCTACTATAATTGTGTTGCTGTCAATATCTTTCTTGAAATTCTCCAAGATTTTTAAAATGTATTTGGGTGCTCCTATGTTGGGTGCATGTATATTTACAATGTTTATGTCTTCTTGATGGATTCTTCCCTTGAGTGTTATCAACTGACCTTCCAGGTCTCTTTATGGTTCTTTTTTTGAAGTCTATTTTGTCAGATATAAGTATTGCTACTCTGGCTGTTTTTTTCCTGTCTGTTTGCTTGGAAAATTTGTTTCCTCTACTTTCAGTCTGTGTAGGTCTTTTATTCTGAGGGGGATCTCTTGTAGGCTGCATATGTGTGGGTTGTGCTTTCTTATCCATTCAGCTACTCTATGTCTTTTGATTAGAGCATTTAATCCATTTACGTTTAAGGTTATTATTGATAGGTGCTTATTCATTGCCATTTTTTTTTTTTTTGGTACCTGTGTTCTTCTCTCTCTCTCTTCATTCCTTTTCTTAAAGAAGATTCTTTAGCATCTGTTGCAGATCTGGTTTGGTGGAGGTGTATTGTTTTAGACTTCTTTTGTCTGGGAAGCTCCTTATTTGGCCTTCTATCTTGATTGAGATCCTTGCTGGGTAGAGTAGTCTTGGTTACAGGCCTCTGGTTCTCATTACTTGGAATATTTCTTGCCATTCTCTTCTGGCTTGGAGTGTTTCTGTTGAGAAGTCAGCTGCTAACCTTATCGGGGCTCCCTTGTATGTTACTTCCTGTCTCTGTCTTGCTGCCTTTAAGATTCTCTCTTTGTCTTGGAATTTTGTCATTTTAATGATGATGTGTCTTGAAGTGGGCCTGTTAGGGTTCCTTTTGAATGGGACTCTCTGTATTTCCTGGATTTGTGTGGCTTTTTCTCTCATCAGATTAGGGAAGTTTTCTGTTATTATTTTTTCAGCCAGGTTTTCTATCCCTTGCTCTTCTTCTTCTCCTCTGGTATCCCTATTATATGGATATTGTTACATTTCATGTTGTCTTGCAGTTCCCTTATCACCTGTATTCTTTCTTAGTCTCTTTTCTTTTTGTTTCTCTACATGGGAGTTTTTTTTCTACCTTGTCCTCCAACTGGATGATTTGATCCTCTGCTTCATCCAGCCTGCTTGCAATTCTTTCTAATGTGTTTTTTTTTTTATTTCTGAGATTTTATTGTTCATTTCTTCTTGGTTTTTATTTATAGTTTCTATTTCCTTTTCCATGCTGTTGTAGTTCTCACTCAGTTCCTTATAGTTGTCTGTGAGCTCCTTGAGCATCTTTATAACCATTAATTTGAATTCTATATCTGATAGTTTGGTTGCCTCCATTTCATTTAGCTCTTTTAGTGGGGAGTCTTCCATTCCTTTAGATTGCATGTTCTTTTTTTTTCTCCCCATTTTAGTTGACTCTTTTTGTTTGTTTCTGTGCTTCCTGATGCTTTGCTTTGTTCACTGTCTTTGTAAGGCAAACTTCTATGGTAGGGATTCTATGAGGTTCAGTGGTGTGGTCTCTGGTCTCTTTGACTGGGTGCTCTAGGTTCGCCCTTTCTTCTGTTGTGTGGGATCTCTTATTGTATTTGCATTTGTACCTTTTGGTCGTTCCTTGGTTGGTGGTTTTTCTCCTCAAGCAGGTACACTTATGTTCACAGCTCCCACGTATTCTTGTATTTTCTCAGTGGCAGGGAGTAGGCAAAATGGATTAAAACAGCAAGAGATATTTTATGGGGTTTAAAGTACCAGCAAGTAGAGAAGAGATAGTCCATGGTTATATTTTGCTTGCTTGTTTGTTTTTATTTCATTCACTTGCTAAATGAACTAATGTATAATAAAGGAGAATGGACAGAAGTAATTAATATTATATTTATTAGATTCAGAAAATATTTTTAATTAAATGGCTAAAACCCAATCTGTCTCTTTTTGTATCTTCAGAATAGACTTAATGGGCTTGTATACAATTTAATTTATCACTTGACATGTATAATATATTCTATGATGTTTCCACTGGCAAACATTGTGATTGCCATGGATCATCCATAATGTATGAAGTCTGATTTTTAAATTTTAGTTTAAACTGAAATATTCTTTAAAAGATATACAATAATTTAAGTACCAAGGAATTTTAATATCTAGTGTAACTACCTCATTTTATATTCCTATCAAATCAATTATTAAAATAATGTTTAAGAAATAAAATGAAAATTATACATGACTATATGAAATCACTCCTTCTAATTAGAACAAATATTATGGTCTATTAAAGTTATTCTCAATTTAATATGCTTTTATTTTTATGCATAAATGTTGTGAAAATCCTTCTGTTTGTAATCAAAGTTTTTCAGAAGAAAAATAGTACAGAGGCATATTTCTAGAACTTGTGAATCATTTCTGCTTTTGAAAGCGTTTTCCAGTTTTCTAAAACACTTCCCTTATTGGAGTAAATACATCTTTTTCAATAATCTAAAAACAACACTAAAATTCTCAACAAAGTACTGGCTAACCACATCCAGCAATACATCAACAAGATGAAAGACCATGATCAAGTGAAATTCATCCCAGGGATGCAAGGATGTTACAATGTTCACAAATCAATAAATGTAATACATCACATAAACAAAAAAAAAGACAAAAATCACATAATCATATCAATAGATGTGGAAAAATAATTTGATAAGGTATAGCACCCATTTATACTTGTGGGAGTAGAGGGAGTATACCTCAACATAATAAAGGTCATATATGAGAGACCTATAGCCAACATCATACTCAATGGGCAAAAACTAAAATCTTTCCCACTAAGATCAGGAACAAGACAAGGTTGTCCACTATCACCACTTTTATTCAACATAGTATTGGAAGTTGTAGCCACAACAATCAGGAGAGAAAAAGAAATAAAAGCTATATAAATTGGAAAGGAGGAAGTAAAACTGTCATTGTTTGCAGATGAGATAGTAGTGTACTTAGAGAATGCTATAGCTTCCACCAAAAAAGATACTCAACCTAATAAGTGCATTTGGCAAAATAGCAGGATACAAAGTTAATATTCAGAAATTGAAGGCACTTTTATACACCAACAATGAAATACCAGAATGAGAAATCAGGAAAAAAATCCCATTTGATACAGCAACAAGAAAAATAAAATACCTAGTAATAAACCTAACCAAGGAGGTAAAAGACCTGTATTCAGAAAACTACACAACACTGAAAAAAGAAATTAAGGAAGGCACAAACAAATGGAAGCATGTACTATGCTTATGGATTGGAAGAATTAACATCATCCAAATGTCCGTATGACCCAAAGCAATTTACAAATTCAATGCAATCCCTATTAAAATACCAATGACACATTTCACAGATATAAACAAATATTTCAAAAATTTATATGGAACCATAAACTACCCCGAAGAGCCACAGCAATTTTGAGAAAGAAGAAGAAAGTAGGATGGATCACAAAACCTGACATCAAAGTATATTACAAGGCCACTGTAATCAAAACAGTCTGATACTAGCATAAGAACAGACTCATAGACCAATGGAAGGGAATAGAGAGCCCAGAGATAAATCTAAGAATCTATGGTCAATTAATATTTGACAAAGGGGGCAGAAACATAAAACAAAGTAAAAATAGACACTTCAGCAGATTGTGTTGGGTGATCTTGGCAGCTATATGCAAAAAAAAAAACAAAAAAAAAAACAACTTTACCATCACTTTATTCCATACATATAAATAAACTCAAGATGGATAAAAGACTTAAATATAAATCATGATATCATAAAAGTCCTAGAAGAGAACTTATGTAAGAAAATCTCAGATATTTCACCCAGCAATATTTTCACAGATATGTCCCCTAGTGCAAGGGACATAAAGGAAAGAATAAACAAATGGGACTTCATCAAAATAAAAAGCTTCCGTAATTGAACAACAATAAAGTAATTATTTAAAATAAATAAATAAATACATTAAAAAAATAAAAAGCTTCTGTACAACTGAAGAAAACATTAGCAAAATGCAAAGGGAACAAAGTATATGGGAAAATATATTTGCAAATGATGTCTCAGATAAAGGTTTGATCTCCAAAATGTATGAAGAACTCACATGACTCCATATCTGGAAGACAAACAATCCAATTACAAAATGGGCAAAAGACTTGAACAAACAGTTCTCCAAGGAGGACATATGGAGGTCCCAGAGACATAAGAAAAGATGCTCAGCATCGCTAGCCATCGCAGAGATGCAAATTAAAACCACAATGAGGTATCACTTCACACTAGTCAGAGTGGGCATCACAACGAAATCAACAAACAACAAATGCTTGTGGGGTTGTGGAAAAAAAGGGAACCCTAATTCACTGTTAATGGGAATGCAGACTGGGGCAGCCACTGTGGAAAACAGTATGGAATTTCCTCAAGAAAATAAAAATGGAATTGACTTTTGACCCAGCAATTCCACTGCTGGGATTATACCCTGACAATCCCAAAACCCTAATTCAAAAGAACCTGTGCACCACAATGTTCATAGCAGCAAAATTTACAATAGCCAAGTGCTGAAAGCAGCCTAGGATACCATCAGTAAATGAGTGGATCCCAAAACTGTGATACATTTACACAATACAATACTATTAGGCAGAAAGGAATAAGGAGCTCCTACACTTTATGACAGCATGTATGGAACTGGAGAGCATTATGCTAAGTGAAGTAATCCAGGTGATGAAACACAAATACCATATGATCTCACCTTTAAGTGGAAACTAATCAATAAAACAAACAAGCTAATATAATATAACAAGAGACATTGAATTAAGAACCTACTGACAGTAACTAAAGAGGAGGGGGGAGGGAAATAATGGAGGGGAAGAAGGGAAATGGATATGGAATAACATGTATAAAGGACCCATGGAGATAGCCAAGTGG
>PVJI01025579.1:0-20203 GCA_004026765.1 Micronycteris hirsuta | reverse complement strand
TTACCTACAAAGGAATTCCCATAAGACTGTCAGCTGATTTCTCAAAAGAGACCTTGCAGGCAAGAAGGGGCTGGAGAGAAGTATTCCAAGTCATGAAAGGCAAGGGCCTACATCCAAGAATACTCTATCCAGCAAAGCTATCATTTAGAATGGAAGGGCAGATAAAGTGCTTCTCAGATAAGGTCAAGTTCAAGGAGTTTATCATCACCCAGCCTTTATTATATGAAATGTTAAAGGGATTTATATAAGGCATGGAGGGATATCAACAGGGGAGTGGTAGGGGGAGAGATGGGGAAAAGGTGCAGAGAATAAGTAGCATAAATGGTGGGTAGAAAACAGACAGGGGGAGGTTAAGAATAGCATAGGAAATGTAGAAGCCAAAGAACTTATGTGTATGACCTATGGACAAAAACTAAAGGGTGGGGAATAGGGGGTGGGGTGGAGGGGAAGAAAGGGGGGGAAATGGGACAACTGTAATAGCATAATCAATAAAATATATTAAAAATGTGTTTATCTTTTTGAAAAATCAATTTTTAGTTTTGCGATACTTTCTATTGTCTTTTTAGTCTCTATTTTATTTATTTTTGCTCTAATCTTTATTTCCTTCCTTCTGCTAACTTTGGTCTTGGTTTGTTCTTTTGGGCTCTTTGGGGTACACAGTCAGTGGAAAGACAGGAGTGGCCCCAGGCCATGGCTAAGAGGGGCTGGAACCAAACCATAGGTCAGTGTTAGAATCTGCGTTTGGACCAAGGCTGGTGGGCCTGCCATCAAGGACACAGAGGAGCGTGTCTCCCACAGGAGCCTGGGCAGGCAGGACTGCACCTGGAGTGAAGTTGAAGGGGCTGGAACAGAGTCTTAGGGCTGCTTCAGGACGGTAGTCAGACTCAGGAAAGCAGGCCCACCTTGTGGGGCACAGACAGGCACGTCTCCTGGTGGGTCCCTGGGCAGGTGGGTGTGTTCCTCACCAGGTGGCTGAGAGAGGTTGGAGCCTCGTCACAGGGCCATTTCAGGGCCTGCAGTCAGACTGAGGTTGATAAGCCATACTTACCGGGTGGGCATATCTCCTGTGGGGTCCCTTGGCAGATGGTGCTGTAGGCAGGGCCATGGCCGTTGGAGCTGTTTCCAGGTCTGTAGCCAGGAGCACAGTTGGTGGGTTTGCCACCTGGACACGTGCCTGTCTTCTCCAAATGGCTCTCCTCAGCCTGCGGCCCACCAGGGTGTCACCGTCTCCTGCCTGGGTCCCACAACACTCCCACGAGGGCGCTTGGGGCTGTGAAGCGCTGCCACATTGCTGTTGCTCAGGGGGATCTCCTTTCTTACAGAATTCATATTGTTTGATTTTCTTTTTTTACATTTAAGTCTTTAATCCATTTTAAATTAATATTTGTATCTTATTTAAGATAGAAGTCCCATTTATTTTTTTAATAGATAGCCTTTCCCCACTGATTTGAACTATCCTTATTATCATGTATCAAATTCTCACATATACTGAGAATTTCTGAATTATCAGTTCAGTTTTACTGATTTTGCTTTGTCCATTTCTAGCCTAATCCTAATTTGATGTGCTTCTCACGGCCTCCAATAGCTTCTCAGGCAAGTACCCTTCACAGTCTTCTTTTGCAGATTGTTCTGGGCTGTTGGTATTCCGTATTCATCCTTCCATATAAACTTTAAGATTCCAGGTCTCAGGTGAGGGTATATGATTAGCTCAGCCTGAGTCACGTGCCCAGGCTGGGAAGCCAGCCCTGCTCCTCCTTTTTGACCCATCAGACACTAAAGGTCTTATTTCTATCCCTCTTCTCATGATGAAGACCCCAATTGCTCCCAGAGGTTTCACTCTCACAACAGAAAAGGTCTGATTACTTCTCTTGTGAGAAACAGTCGGGTGGTCACTTTCTATGCCAAACAAATAATTTATATCCTTGGAGAGAACAAAGCAACACCTCTTAGTAGAGCAGCAGAAAAGAAAACACATATATACACATTTTTAATCTCTGCTATATCATATTAAGGAAGTTGGACATTATCCAACTTGTAGGGACTTAGTTAGCCATTTAAACGTTTTAGGTGGCAGAGTCACAAGATCAGTTTGGCAGCTATGAAGAAGGTGGAATAGAATGGGAGGTAACTGGAGACAGGAGGCCGGGTTAAGGTCCTACTGCAGAGGTCCAGGCAAAAATGACAAAGAGCTGAAATAAGGCAATTGCTAGGGGTAGAGCAAGAAGAGGACAGATTTAAAAACCACTTATCAGGTAGTAGTGACAGGATCAGTGACTGGTTTCATGTTGGATTAGGTAAGAATCTACAACGACTGCCTGGTTTTTAGCCTAGGTGGTAGAATTGATGTTGGTACAGCTAAGTAACACAGAAACATAGGAGGAAGGGTAGACTTGGGTGGCAATGTAGATAATGAGCTTAGTTTGAAACATGCTGAATTTGAAAGCTTGTGAGACGTTCAAGTGGTGATACTCAGCGTGCAGATTACATTGGGTCCAGAGCTAAGCAGAGCCCAAGGCTGCACATGTGCTTTTGAGAGCTGTCAGGATATATGTAGTAGTGAAAAGCGTGGAGGAGGAGAGCTGAGGATGAACGTGGATGGACATCAAATTTCACCAGAAGAGGGAGAACTGGAGCCAGCCATGGATTCTCAGAACTGAGCCTTTTAAGACGCAGAAAGTGGTAACGCAAGATAAGAGAGACAAGGTTCAAGAAGGAGGAAGTGGTCAGTTGCAGTTGAAGGCAACAGAGAGGCCTCAGAAGTATCCAGTGGATTTGTCAACTACCAAACAGTGAAGTTGGCTAAAGCAGTTTCAGTTGGGTGGGGTGAAAGAAATAGATTTTAAATGTAGAGTCAAGTCAAAGTGAGGGAATGCATCAAATGTCTCTCCTTTGTCCCTCCAGATTCACGATCTGTCTGAAATTCAAGGCAGCGTCAAAAAAGTCCCATGACTCCACTGAGTTTGGCCAATGGTGAGCCCTGGGACATTGGAGGGAAGACGGAGAGTGAGGTGGGGATAAACAGTCCCCCAATTCCTTTCTTACAGAGTCTGCTAAATTCACTTAACCCCAGATCACAACTCTCTCCAGCTGGGTTCAGAGAACCACCCCCTTCTGCCTCCTTTCAGGTCTCAGGGTAGTAAAAACTCTGCTCTTCTAGTTCTGGGGTTTCTACCACCCTTTGCATTTCTTTACAACTGGCCCACACCTTTATAAAGAGTTCTTTATCACACCTTCCTTGAATTATCCTAATTTGAACACGCCATCTGTGTCTTGCTGAAACCCTGAGTGATGAGGAGAGAAACCCTGGCTGGGAGAGTAAAGAGACAGAAATACACAAAGACTGCAGAGGTTTTATCACAGGGTTTAGTTTTTAAGGATTCAAGAGGCTTGGACATATTGACAGGCTTATAAAGTTTTCACAGCTAAGATCTACTCCAAAGCTGTGATCTGAGAGGAAGGAAGAAATAGGCAGAGAGCTCTTTGTGAGCCTCTGGAGTTGATGACGTTGCAAGTGGCCTCACCACTGTTGCTCAAGAAGTTCCAAAACCTGTGTTTCCAGTTTGACCAAGACAGTCCATTTGCCAGGTTTGCCCACGGCCGGGCTGGCAAGTGTTGGTGTGAGCAGTGAGCTGATGGAAAAGTAGACAGAGTCTAACAAAGAAGAAAGAACAAAGGTCAGGGCCTGAGCAAACCCAGGCACACCTCGGTGCACCAAGACAGCCAGTCTAAACAGAGTCACGGGTGTTTTTTAAACTTTGCAAGGCTCTGCCTGACCCAGCCCTGTTCTTGCGTCTTTTTTGGGTTACCGATTCCATCATACTGAGCTGTCTCTCAGGCCTCCTTTCTCTCTCTTAGATAATAATGAGCTCTACTCTGCCCTTAAGCTTGAACTCTGTCCTTTCCACTGCCTGCAACCTGGCACTTCCCCAGCTCTTCTCCTGGCAACTCCTTCTCCCCCTCAGGTCTCCCATTAGCACCATGTCCACCGCGCCGACTATCCAACCCAAACCAGCCCCTTCGTTACTCTCCCTCCGAGAGCCCTGGGCTCCTCTTTCTTAGCAGGCACACCTTAAAATTTAGTGAAGTGGAGCATTTTATTTAGAAAGCCTCCTATAGTTTCTTATAAACTTTCTGTTTGTGTTTCATCTAACTCTCTAACCCACCTGGTACTTACATTTAGTTTATCTCGTACGGGACTGGCCCCGGCACAGCCTGCACTTCCCTGGCGCGGGGCTGGACCCTCCTGCAGCTCTTCCTTTCCCTCGCTCGTCCAGTCAGCAATTGTTTCATGAGTAATGACCTCGTGCTGTGCCCTTTACTGCCCACAAAGGATGAAAAGAGAATATCCTTACCACAAAGGATAAGAAGAGAATAATGACAGAGCTTCTGGGCCACAGGCCTGGAGAGGAACTAAGTAGACTTGTGGAAGCAGCTGCGGGAATGGAGAAATGACAGTTTAACAAGGTAAATGCCGCTTTAATGACGCGTGATGGTTCTAAGCTTCTGGAATCCTGGCAAAGAATGTGTTTCCATTCATTTGACTCTCTCCGGGTTTGTAGCGCTGTGTTCTACTCACAGAAATCACTTAATAAATGCTTTGACAATTAACTTGAGTGTTAATCTTTTTTTTAAAGTTTTTATGTTTCTCCAAAGTTCCAAATAAATCTTCAGCTACTTACTGAGTATCTCCACCAGGATGTCCTATAAGCATTTCCAACTCAAGATGTCCTAAACAGAAATCTTTCCTCCAAAACCTGGTCTTCCTTTATTCTTCACCTCTGCTGTCTGAGATAGAAAGCTCAGAATTATTCTCAATGCCACTCCCTCCCTAACCCCTTATCCAACTAGTCACCAAGTTTTGCCTATTCTGGGTTATGAATACTTTATGGCTCATTTTCTGGTTCCTACCATCATGGCTCAAAATTTTATTATCTCCTCCCTGAATTGGTAAACACAAAAACAAAATCATTCCAACAGATCCCTCTGCCTTTTCTCTCTTTCCTCTACAATCTCGTAGTCACTACCTCAGTCATTTCTGAAACACGAATCTGATACAATCACACCCTTGCTTTAAACCCTTTTGTGGTTCCCAATGTTTTCAAGACAAAGTTCAATTTTTTTTTTTAGCATGGCTCAATAAAATCATTTCAATCTGGTTATAGACAAATTTATCCCGAACAAATAATTTAAAATATGGAAAAAGTTATATACACAGAGTTGTTCATTGGGTCCTATATTAGTTTTCTATTGCTGCTGTATCATATTACCACAAATTTAATGCCTTAAATCAATAGAGGGGGAAAATGGAAAGTTCCCTGGACTTTGTAACTGCGGGGTTATTATTGTGAAGGTGAATAATCTCTATCTGTTGAAGACATGGTCCACCAGGTTTTCTGTTATTTGCAGCCAAATGCAACTTTAACTGATAAAAGTACTTCTGTAATTAAAATAAAAAAGAAAAATTGTCAGATTCCAGGTTACATTTCTCCAACTGCATGTGGTCTAATCCATGAATAGATTGAGGGTCTCTGTTCTTCCAAGCTCTGCTCATACTCTTTTCTTTAATGCCTTCTAATGCCTACCCCACTCGTTTCTCCAACAAACTCCTACTCATTTTTCAGAGCCCAGGTCAAATGCTATACATAACCCCACAAAGTCTTTCCCAAGCTTTCCCTCAAACAGATTCATTGTCATTATTCCCATGGCATTTTGTTTATGTTTCTATGATAGCACGTTTAACACTACATTGTATTTGTCTGTTTTCTTTACGGTCTTCTTTAGTGAACTGAGAGCAATATGTGAGCAACTGAATGGTTAAACCATGTTAAAGAATAAAAAACAGTATCTATATCTTTAAACCAACTACCATCCTCTCTTTCCTGGGGTCACCCCTGACTTCTCTCTACCTCTCTTCCTCTGTTTTTAATTGGGAAAAGAATTGTTGAGGAGCTGGAAATCAGAAAGTGGGTATTAGTACTTGGATCATCTTAATCAAGTGGGTAGTGGGGGAAAATTTGAAAATACATTTTATTGAAAGTAGGAAAAAAGTTGAGAAGCAAAGGAAGTAATTTAGGACAGAAATTCAGAATTCAGACTGAGAATCTCTCAGTCTCCCCTATCCTGAATCGTGACCTGCAATGGCTGAAAGCAATGCAGCTTTAGCAGGTCTGGCCCCGGCTCAAAGTCACAGTGCTGAAGGCTGGTGTCCCAGCCCCACTTAGCACCTAGTTGGATGCTGGGGCAGTAGGGTACTTATGTCCACCTTCCTCTGACATCGTTTCTTCCTCTGTGAAAGAGGGCTAGAAAGACTTGCCTGCCTAATTTACACAAAGCTGTGAAGACCAAAAGGGATCAGTCTTATGCATAAGATTTGCTATGACACCCAATGAAAATTTGAATCATGTAGCTTTGATATATGTAGGAGACACTCAATAAATGTTTGGTGAATGAATGAATGAGCCCAGTTCACCGACAGTCTTATTGAAATCAAAGACTAAATGCAAGAACAAGTTCATCTTTAGGGTTTGTATAAAACACCACCAACATATATGATGTCATCATTATAAAGAAAACTCTCTTCCCCATTGAGCTGCTGATCCTTAGACTTTCTTTATATGGGACAAAATTTTTTATTCCATTATATGAGACATGGCTTGAAAGGCACCATGCCTGAGAAAGATAACATCAAGATTTAAACCATGCTGAGGAATATATGACTATTTTCCTTTCTTAAAAGCATGTTTTAATAGGGACTAAGGGGGAAATTAGTTCAACCTTTAAACAGTAATGTAATTTACCCATAATTTGCATTGCTAAAGGGGAGAGTAATTGTGTGGTCCAGAAGCCAGCTCCTTACCACTATGGTAGGCCATAAAAGAGTCTTTCTCTATTTCCTTCTCATCCCTACCCATGAAATTTTGGCCCTCCTGCTTAATTTAACCTGACATGTACCTAAAATATTGATTTGATTTTTTCTCTTTATATATATTATTTTTATTGTATTTTTCCATTACCACTTTATTTTTTATTAAATAATTTTTATTGTTATTCTATTACAGTTGTCCCAATTTTTCCCCTTTTGCCATTTATCCCCCTTATACTCTCTTCCACTTCCACTCATCCCCCTCTGTCCTGCAATCACCACATCGTTGTCTGTGCCCATGGGTTTTCTCTTTTTTTCTTGATTTGAAGTTAAAAATTAAAGACAACACAACACCTAACTTATGAATTATATATATTTGTGTCTCTATAGTACATATAATATTTGTGTTTATATCATATTCATATGTATATATCTTGGAAGAATTATTAGAGTAGATCACTATTGATTTGTCCCCACATACAAATACCTGCTAATCTGCCCTTGCTATGATCAAAATAGTCATCACGAACACCATGATGAAGAATATCCACATGAAGAATCGGTCTATGACTTTTGCAACCTTCTTCCATTCACTCCCCTTGGAATTGGCAGCCTTGTGGTCTCTGAGGCACTTGGCGATGTACTCTATATTCCTCGTCAGCCCTTTGAACCGTGCACAGTAGATGTCAGCATCTTGCGGGTTCTCTCCCTGGCACCCCAAGTCATTCTTTATGAGTTTGTTCATCTCCTTATTTCTGGGAAGGCCTTTGTTCCTGGCTGTTTTCAGATTAGGCTCTGGAAGTTTATCATAAACCTTCGTGAGGTGGTCCCGCTCCCTGTCACGGCGGGGGCTCAGGCAGCTCTCACCCACATCGTAGACAAACAACATCCTGGACATGTACTTCAGGAAGACCACCCTGGCCCAGGGTGGCACTGGCCGGGCCTCAGCCCCGCAGAAGTGGATATTCATCACCATGATGGTCAAGGCAGTGGAGGCTGTGATCAAGGCCATTGTAGCTATGTAGTATTTCCCTGGAAAATACCAGCAACCAAGTCAGTTCAAAACTGTCCTCATGTTCGGCTCAAAAAATAAATACTTTTAAAAAGGAAGCTATATATACTAATGGGTTCCAGTATATACTTTTGAATCAAACTCCATGAGTTCAAATTCCAGCTCTGTCACTTACTAGCCTTGTGGCCTGAAATAAATTGTATGTATAATCCTGCTAAGTCTCAGCTTCTTTCTTTGTAAAATGAGTATAACAATCGTATCTAACTAATAGGAATATTGTGAGGCTCAAATGAGGTGATACATGTAAAGTCCTCAGCACTGTCCCTTGTCCGAACTTAAAAGGCTTATGAATGTTTGCTGAGATCGTGATGTGGAAAACTTTCACTTTCAACAAACAAATAAATAATTAATGATCTCGGCCAGTTCTCAGAATTATCTTCAGACCTCATTAATGTGAAAGTTCGTTACTATTAGAAAAGAAGAGACGCAACTTCACTATGTCTTAAACATGCATACGTCTTTAACAAATGACTGCATAAAGCAAATATTTCTGAAAAAAATTATGGAAGACAGCAATAAAAATAAGGGTAAAAATACATAAAATATAGAACAAAAAAACAAAGATGATGACCAAAAGCAAGCTGTATGAAAAAGTAATGAAAGTAATGAAATTGATAAACTATTGCTCAGGCCACTCACAAAATAGAAGCATGTGGTAGTGGGGAGAGAGAGAGAGAGAGGATACAAAAGAGAAAATAACTCAATCAAAATGTAGAAAACAATACAATAGCCTTATAAATAGCTGTATGATGATACATTTGAAAAAACCAAGATGAAATTTCTAGAAATACATTGAATGTCAAATTTAGTGTAAGAGGAAGGAACACTTGAATAGAAATGGAATTAATCAAATACCTCTACCCACCCTCCCCTCAAATACTCTAGGACCAAAAGGTTGATAGGTTAGTGAGTCTTCCAAAACTTTTAAGAAATAGGTAACTCATTCAAGTTGTTCCAGAAAAAGAAAAAGAGGAAAAACTGTCTGGCTGTTTTATGAAGTCAATTTAGCCTTGATTCTGAAAGGAAATATTAAAGCTTCATCACTTATAGACATATTTGAGAAAGTCCTGTAACAATTTTTAGCTAACTAAACCCATTGGTGTCTTAAAATGATTGTTCATCATGATAAAGGAGGACTTAATCATCGTGTTCAACATCAGAAAACCTAATTCACTACATTCATTAATGGAGTGAAAGAGAAAATTCACATGATTATCTTAACAGATGAGAACAGTGGATTTAATAATATTCATCATTCATTTGTTATTTATTAAAAGCTCTGAGTAAACTAAAACCAAATGGAACTTTTCTTAATCTGGCAAAGGCTAAGGGCCAGGTGCCTGATCAAATGCTATACTGCACGAAGAGAACTTAACACATTTCTATAAGACTGGAAGTACATTTCATAGGTGAAACAAATAAATTTGTGGTTGTTAAATACATATTCTCAAGATCCGTGTGCACCTTTCCTAAAAATATATACATTTTTATATTATCACAGAAATAGAAAAAGTAATGCTTGCAAAATTCCTCAGACATGTCCTGAGACATCTCTCTTTAGAAACAGCCAGCTTGCTGTTGGATGTCACTGCTAAAGGAGAGACCTCTCTCTCCTACCAATTAATGTTGCTTCAGATAGGGTTATGATTGAATGCCACCGCTGTCCATCATTCCCGCCTCTCAGAAGAGGTAATAAAAATGCCATTACACCTCTTCCTCTTTATTACTGGTAGAGTAGGGGGTACACTTCTCTGTCTATGTTGTTAAAAGGGTTGTGTGTGTGTGTGTGTGTGTGCACGTGCACCTACGTGTCTGTGTCTTGCTTGGAGAGACATTGAAACAAACTTCCGAACAGAGAAGCCAATGTAATAACATCTAAATACTGGATAATAAGGGATTCGGTAGAAGGAAAGGGAAAATGCAATATCCCTTTGATATTGGTCTCTGTCTCTTGTTCTGAAATGTCTCCTCATTGCCTACTTTAAGGAACTAAAAATTATGTCTAGCTTTTTATTTGGGTAAGCATCTTTTTTAAAAAAAAAACTTTATTGTTGTTCAAGTATAGTTGTCTCCATTTCCTCCCCCATCACTACACCCCATCCCTCCCCTCCCTGCCTCCCACCCTCAATCCTACCCGTTTGGCTTTGTCCATGTGTCCTTTATATATGCTCCTTGATGACCCTTTCCCTATTTTCCCCCATTATCCCTCTCCCCCCTCACCTCTGGCTACTGTCAGTTTGTTTTTTATTTCAACATCTCTGGTTATCATTTGCTTGCTTGTGTGTTTAATTGATTAGGTTCCGCTTATAGGTGAGATCATATGGTATTTGTCTTTCACCTCCTGGCTTATTTCACTTAGCATAATGCTCTCCAGTTCCATCCACACTGTTGCAAAGGGTAGGAGCTCTTTCTTTCCACTGCGTAGTATTCCATTGTGTAAATGTACCATAATTTTTTGATCTGCTCATTTACTGATGGACAACTTACGTTGTCTCCAATTTTTGACTATTGTAAATTGTGCTACTATAAACATTGAGGTGCATAGGTTGTTTTCAATCGGTGTTTCAGGATTAAGAAAGACACGAATAAATGGAAGCATATACTGTGTTCGGGGATTTATTTGGGTAGGCATCTTTTACAACAACATGGCACTGATGTAGAGGTGTTGGAGCTGAGTGGTATCCTTGGTGGCAGGGCATGGTATTGAAGTGTTAGGGGGTATCTCAGAACAAGGTAGGTTTAAAAAAAAGCCCAGGCTGGTCTGGCTCAGTGGATTGAGCACTGGCCTGTGAGCCAAATCTCACTGATTCGATTCCCGGCTAGGGTACATGCCTGGGCTGCAGGCCAGGTCCCCAGCTGGGGGTGTGTGAGAAGCAACCAAACTATGTTTCTCTCACACATCTATGTTTCTCTTTCTCCCTTCCTTCCCCTCTCTCTAAAAATAAATATATATAATCTTAAAAACAAAACAAAACAGGAGGCAGAACTAGTAGTCTCAGTGTACACTCCACCCTTAGAGGGACATTTCATTACTGCAGATTGAAAAAAATGTGATCTACTTTAGAATCACCTCGAATTCTCAAAATGTTGCCCAAGATCACTAAATTAAACTCCTCCAGTACAGGAACCTGCCCTCTAGCAGGCCCTTCCACACCCGTTAGACCCAATAGAGGTTGGGAATTATTCCATTAAAAATAGATGGTAGGTTTAAAAATCCAGTTTATCATTTCTATCATGTTTGCCACTCTTCCCAAGAAGAGACCCCTTGTGATGTGAAAAGATAAAAACAGTCACTGTTTTCTCGGTACCATATGCCAAGTTCTGCACTCAACAAAAGGCAGCAGTTACATGATGCGGCAGAGACTCAAAGATTAAGTAACTTGCCTAAGATTGACCAAGGAATGAGAGAAGTCAGAGTTCAAATGTAGGTTTCTTTGACTTCAAAATCAAGGCCTTAAACTATAAGCCAGCGGTTTTTAGATTTGAACACAAAGTACATCAAAATCACCCAGAAGGCTCCTTAAAACAGATGCTAGCCCTCACTCCCAAAGTTTCTAATTCACTAAGTCCAGGGTAGGCCCTGAGAATTTGCATTTCTAAACTGATGCTGATGTTGTGGGTCTGGGGACCCCCCTTTGAGAACCACTGCTCTAAACTATACTGCCCCTCACTCTTCCTTTGAGTCACTCTGGAGACCACAAGACCAGTTTTGTTTCCAACAGCCACATCTGCACTCAAAGATCCCAACCAAAGCCATTGGACGAAGCATGTGACAGCCTGTGTGGAGTGTGAAGCTGGCCTAATTGTTGTCAGTTTCAAGGCACAGATATGACCCCAGTCACTACAAAGTTAGACTTGAAGTGTAAGATGCTTGAACTCACCTATGAGAGGGACATTTTCTGAGGCCGGCATGATCTCTGCCACCATGAGCTGAAATACAGTCATGGCCAAAAGGATGGTCACGCCCAGGGAGACCTTTTCCCCAGAGGCCGCAGGGAGATAAAAACTCAAGGGAGCCAGAAAAGATATGAGGACGCATGGGATGAGGAGGTTGACAATATAGAAGGAGGACCTCCTCTTCAGAAGGAGGGTGAATGTCACATCAGGGTATGGCTCTGAGCAGCAGCCATAGGAGATCACATTCTTCACCGCGGGCATGCCATGGACTTCCCACTCCACGTCTTCGATGAAGTCGGAGAGGTCTCCGCTGTCCAGGGCGTTGAAGATGTCCACCTGATTGCCATTGTAGGTCCAGGAGCCAAAGGTCAGGTTGCACTGCTGGTTATCGAAGGGGAAGTAGGTGACGTCCACCACACAGGAGCTTTTGGTGATGGCTGGTGCATCCCAGGTGATCAGCCCATCATATCGCAGGACCACATTGGTATTCACAGGCTCAGAAGATTCATCGTCGGCCCTGGAGGTGAGAAGAGGAAAATGAGAGCAGCTTGCTAGAGGAACTCACCAACTGCCCACTCCAGACAGCTCGCCAGCCTGTGTCCATCGTTTTAATGTCTTTGGTGATGGGCCACCATTCTCCCTATTGCTTTGTCTTGAAAATCTGGAATCAACTCTAATTTTCTCTTCTCCTCTGTCTCCTGTGACTAGTGAGGAGCAAGTCGTCCTGGATTCTTCCTTAAAGCATGTCTGTTCTATGTCCCTTCCTCTCTAGTCCCAATGCCACTGTCTTGGTCCAGGTACAACGATTTACACAGCTGGACCAAAGGGAAACCTGTCGAAGCTGAACTCTAAAGGGGAGGCTCTGCACACCTGATTTTGTTAACTTCGGGCACAAGAATATTAAAATAGCCTTTTGTTGCTGTTCAAAGGTTTGTACATGTCTATTGTAGAACATTTGGAAAACAGAAAAAGTTCATTCACCCATAGTTTAAGAGATAATCATTTATTCAGGAAAATTTTTCTTTGTCCACATTTATGCCTGGTATTTTGGGGTGCAGAATTTTTATTTTCCTTTAGGGAATTACTTTGTGTCCACCACCACTGCAAGGTGGGTGGACTGTTGATTAAGCCATAAAGGGAGTTAAGACTTTCTGTCCAGGGACAGCCAGACAAGATACCTCTACAGAGGACACATGGAGGGAGCTAAGGGGGAGGTGGGAGCCTAGGGGGGAGGGGGGAGGGGAGGGAGAGGATGCAAATAACTGTAATTGAACAACAATAAAGTAATTAAAAAAAAAAAAAAGATACCTCTACAGGAAGGGAGCAAGGGGACGCAGACCCTGTCCTCACTTTTCCCCCTTTACTTGCCCACCGGTGCTCCCCATTTGCCAGACCCAGAGGACAGAGGAGCCCACTATCTCAGGAGGAGTTTAAAGACATTCCTATTTATTCACTTCATGCCCAGTGTCTTATTCTAGATATTCCACAATCTACTCCCATCCCACTGTCCAGCCTGATGTCTCCCACAGTCTCCGGCACTCACGCTCCCCCAACCAAGGCTGAAACCGTAACAGATCCTGTGAGTTTCCCTCTTTTACTCAAGCTCCTTTTTCTATCTATAATATCCTGCATGTAGAAATCTAACACATTGTTCAAGACCCACCCCAAAATGCTATTGAATATCAACTGTAATTGAAAAATAAAATTTTAAAATAAATAAAAGTACTTTTTAAAAAAGACCTACCTATGAGAAGCCTTCCCTCTCTCTCCAATCAAATGAAATCTCCATCATGGAGGCCACGGCACTTTATTTCTATGTTATAAAGACTTTACATTTTTACATACATTTCTTATTAGACTCTTCCTTGAGGCCATAGACTGAGTTTTAAAATCCTAATTTATGTTTCAGCACATTACAGAATGCCTTGCACAGAAGAAAAGTGGTAAGAAAGTAAATGGGTTGGCTGAGTACACAAGCTTCATTCTCCTTTAGAAAGAGTCCTGACATCATAGGAATAATCACAGAGAGATTTTGGGTTCAAAATTTGGTTCAGGTTTTATAAACTTGAGCAAGTTACATTTCTGTCACTCACCTGTAAAAGCAGGGATTGTAATACCTTAAGTTTCTTTTTTTAATTTTATATTTAGTATATAACTATATGTATTAATTTCTTATTGCTATCGTAACATATTTCCACAAACCTAGTGTCTTAAAACAATACAAATTGAACACCTTTGTAGTTCTAAAGGTCAGAAATTCTAAAATCAAGATGGAGACAAGGGCCCTGGCTGGTGTAGCTCAGTGGATTGAGTGTGGGCTGCGAACCAAAGGGTCGGCAGTTCAATTCCCAGTCAGGGCACATGCTTGGGTTGTGGGCCAGGTCCCCAGTATGGGGCCCATAAGAGGCAACCACACGTTAATATTTCTCTCCCTCTCTCTCCTTCTCTTCCCCTCTCTCTAAAAATGAATAAATAAAATCTAAAAAAAAAAAAAAGATGGAGACAAGGCTGCATTCCTTCTGGTGACTCTGAAGGAGAGTCATTTCCTTGTCTTTTCCATTTCTGGAAGCTGCCTTCATTCCTTGGAGCAGGGTTCCTTTCTTCTATCACTCTGACCTCTGCTACCTTCAAAGCATCTCCTACCCCGACCCTCCTGTCCTTTTGCAAGGACTCATGTTTACATCAGGCCCACCAGGGTATTCTCATCTCAAATCCTTAAGTTAATCACACCTGCAAAGTCCCTTTGGCCACATTAGGTAATGTATTCCCAGGCTTCAGCGATGAGGATGTGGACTCTTTGGGGGCTATCACTCTTTCCACCACAGTCTGTAAAACCCCAACTGTGCCTGACACATAGTATGTGTCCAACGTGTATACTACTTTCTTCTCTTCCCCTTCCCTCTGTTTCTAACTGGGTTCCATGTTCTCAACTAGAATATGAAAAAATTACAGGGACCAAAGTTCAAAATGGAGGTCAAGAGAACAGCATGACCTGAAGAGAATATTTAAACTGTTTCCCTCTTTTCTTCTCTTTCCTCTTCTACTTGGTGCCCTCCAGGCAGCCTCTCCTTCTCTCTGTGGCTGATGAGAAACTAAACTGACTCTAGCGGGCTTGCATTTGAGCACACGGACCTCTCCTGGAGAGGGCTGTAAGAATCCTGTCCCCAGAACTGGAGGCGTGGCCCAGCCTGGGCGAGAACAGTGAGAGGGCCAGTTTCTCAGCCACCAGAGAGTGCCTAGAACTCAGCATCGATGCGTCCATTCACTCCAGCCCACAACTCAGCGCTTTTCGTCTCCAATGTCTCAGTCGTTCAAGTATCTCCTTGGTCCTCTTCCACATTAAAAAGAAACCCCCTTGTCTTCCAAGGCTAACTTCCCCTGGGAACCATGATTCCTTTCCTCCCAAGTCTCCTTCAGGATTTCACTTCTCGTGGTCTCTCTTATTCTCTCTGGCTCCTCTAGTCTCTTCCCAACTTTGTTCCCAAGTCTCTACTACCAACTGCTCCTCCTCCCAGCACTTCCCACCTTTCTCTTCTCTCCACAGACTGCTCTCCAGAGTACTGGACACCTGCTGCCATCACATCCGCATCTTGCTTGTACTCTCGCGATGTGGCCTCCTCCCAGCAGGCTCTTTCAAAGGCCATTCATGACTCACAAACGGGCAAATCTAAAGACGGCTTCTAAGTCCCTATCCTGGTCAACTCTTCCCAAGCATTTCACACTGTGGCTTGTTCCTAGACAGCCTTTCTCCCTTGGTTTCTATGACGACTCTCAGTTCTCCTTCTCCCCCTTTATCCATTTCTTCTAAGTGTCCTCTGCACATTCTTCAATGAAGAGTTTCCCCAGTTTTATGCTCAGCCATTTTCTTTCCTTCCTTGAGTAGTTCTACAAGGAGTTAAAGAGCTTCTGATGATCTCTGTCCTTGATCTTCTGTCCAGGTTTAAGGCTTGCGTTTGCAATTCCTTCATTGGTCATCCCCATGTGGATGTTCCGTTAGTCCCCCAAACTGAACCAGTCCCACACCAAACTCGTCATCTTTTTTTCCAGACTTGTTCCTCTTCCTCCTCCCTTATCTGCAATCTCATCTAAAAACTTCGCTATCCTGTCAGTCACCTAGGCCAGCAATTTTCAACCCTTTTCATCTCATGGCACACATAAACTAATTATTAATGTTCTGTGGCACACCCCAAAATATATATTTTTTGCCACTCTGACAAAAAAGGTAGGTAAACTTTGATTCATTCACACTGGACAGTTATTATTATGTTGGCTGTTGTCATTTTTTTTAATTTGACAATCTAAGGGAAAAGAGGTCAGTGCCCCTGACTAAATAGTCAGGTATTGCATGTTTTAGAAATTCTTGCAGCACACCAGTTGAAAATCACTTATGCATGCTACATAACTGGAGTTCAAAGCTAAATTCTAGAAAATCTTTCTGAATACAATAGGGCACCCAATTCCTCGCTAGGTCTAAAACCCAAGTATTAAAACTACCCATTTAAACCCAACCATTAGAACTCTCTCATAATAAATGCACATTTGGAATTTCTATAATCCACTCTTTCTCTAATCTAAAAATGTCAGGAATTCTTGTAGCCACTTATACTAAGCATTACATTGGCCATATACTAAACAATGTCACCAGAACTTTATCCCCCAATTGCTTATTCCTTTACTGATTTGGTAACAGAGCCAGTATCTGCTTGAACCATTATCTTCCTGAAGAGCTCACTACCTCCTGGGACAATTTGTTGCTCAAGTTATTAGTTATTCTTTTTTAATTGCTTATCTTCCCTTTAAGTGCCTTTCGTTTTCTTGGGTTTTGTCCTCTATATCAGTTCTCTCTCTTTTCTCTGCCTTATTTTCTTTATGATTTATGCATAAGGTAGCCGTCAAGTCTTCCCAAGGACTTTTCTCTTCCAAACTACATATCAACAAATTCAACTACTACTCATATGCAGCCGCTTCCAGGCCTATCACCATCCAGATCCTCCCTAACAAGTCTCGCCCTGTGGATTTAGGCACCAAAGGGGAATCTAGATGCTAGCCATCTTTCTACTCAAACTATCTTTATCACACTTAACTGTATCACCTCCCTTATAACCTTTTTCCTCTCCCCACCCCGACTCAGAAAGCCCACTTTGTGGTCTACAAGTTTCTGTACCAGCTTCTGGGAAGTGGTGATATTATATCTGGAATCAGAAGACTCTGTAGGTACCAGGATTCAGCCAGAACAACTAGGGTTGGAAAAATGGTTATAACTGGAGGTCCCTCCTTTGCCTAATCATATAACTTTCTTCCATTCTCATTTCACTGGTTGAAAAAAAAATACAAATGACATCCAACCATAGTTACATTTAGAGTTTCCTCTAAATAGTAAAACTCTGGCATTACTGAGAAGGCGAATGCAACAGACCTGCCTGGGATAGGAGGGTGGGGTAGGTTAAAGAGTCAACCCAGAGGAACGGAAACACGTTGATTAACTGGTGTGGCAAAAAGTTTGTGTGTGAAAGGACGGGGAACAGAACTCACACATCTCATGGGAAGGAGGATGGGGACAGAATCTACCAAAGCCACCGTGGGTTTGCGTGAGCCCATGAGCATATAACTGGTTTCTCTGAAAGGGGGGAACGGGGGCAGGCTTAATTTAGGTAACCACGCAAGGTTGCACGGGAGCATTTCAGTAGGAGTTGGTCACTGCCTCAGCCTCTCACAGCAGGAAGGAAAGGAAAACCGGCATGGTTTGTTTTCCAGGAGGAACTGTTAGAACGTATAGACTGCTGTAAGTACTCTATGTAAACTGTATTTGCTGAGTATTCTCCTGCATCCTGTGGACGACAGGAGGTGACAGAAGACATGGCATTTTCTCACCCTGTCTGTGTATGCGTGCGGGGAGTGGGTAGGCGAGGAACTAGAATAATAAAGCACAAGCACTTGGATGTCATCTTGCTTGGGATGGAATATGGAAGATTCTTCTGGCTGCTCAGAGTGGGGAATGGTCAGCAGGACCAGGGCTATGATTCAAGAGGTCATGACCCTCGGATGAGCTCTCCAAGTAGGGGGTGTGACTAAAATCCAGGCTGCAGCCCACCAGCACTGCTTCCTGAAGGGAAACTCATACTCACTAGCAGGCTGAGCTCTTTTTTAGGAGAGGTCCAGAGCTACCCATCATTCACCTTGTTCTGAGCCAAATACACACCTTTCCCAACCCACAGAAACCTGAGTTCCAGAGTGAAAAGAGACAGAGCCCCTTACACAATGGGCAGAGCAACTGGGTCTGAATCGTGACAGACCAATCTGGGTCCTTCTCACAGTGTGGTCCATGGACCAGCAGGACTAACGCCTGGAGCTTATACAAATGCATAGCAAAAAACCCTACCCCAGACCCACTAAGTCAGAATCTGTATTTTAACAAGCTCCTCAGGTCATTCATGAGCATTTTATGTTTGAGAAACATAAATCTTACCTACCCATTTACTCAAGGCCCTTTGCAATCTAGTACATCCTTCGCTCCATGCAAAGTCCAAAATTCACAGGCTGGCTTCTAGCTGGCCCATTCCAATTTAATTTTAGTAGTATCACTGTTATTGATACCTGATCTTGGAGAAGGGAACACCCTAATATAGGATGCATTGTGCCCCCTGCCCCAAATTCATAGGTTGAAACCTTAGCCCCTGGCACTTCCGAATATGACCTTGTTCAGAACAGAGTCATTGGAGCTGTAATTAGTTTAGATGAGGTTGCACTGGTATGGTAGGGTGGACACCTAATCCAACACAACTGGTGTCCTTATACAAGGGAACATGGGGCAAGAGCAGCAGGAGCGGCGCAGGGAAGGGGGTGGTGTCGGCCGAGCAGAAAAAAAAAGAGGACTTCCTAAGATGGCAGCATAGGTGAATGTGCCGTGCCACCTTGCACAACCAAACAAGGAAAAAATCAGAAATTTACACAACCAAAAACAGCCAGATCTGACAGAAAGTCGAATTGAGAGGAAGTCCGACAACCAAGGAATTAAAGAAGACACATTCATCCAGTCTGGTGAGCCGGGAGGAGCAGGGCGGAGGGAGAGCGCTCGGCGACCCCACGGCAAGCTGGTGAGCAGACGGCAGGACCAAGGTTGGAGGGGCGGTTCCCGCGGGGCTGCAGCACACCCAGCGTGGACCAGGCAGGTCTGAATTCGTGGGCAGACGGACCAGGAGAGAAAGCAGGGCGCAACCCATCGGCACAGATTGAGAGCACCTGTGGGGGTGGAGTTGGCGGCCGGAGGAACTCCCGGCCTCACAGGAGAGTTCACTGGGGAGACCCGCGGGGGATTGGAGCTGTGCAGCCCATCCACCAACCCCGGAGCGACCCCCGGAGCCAGCGCAGAGGGGCTCGAATTGCTTGCAGGAGGCGGTGTGGGTGCGGAGAGCGGAGCAGGCGCCATTGTGCTCTCAGGTCCCGCCCCCACAGGCTACATCACAGCACAACTACCAGGAGTTTCCCTGCCCAGGTGAGCCCCAAGACTCCGCCCTCCTTACAGTAACAGGCTCACCGAGGGAAAAAAAATAGCCCAAAGAAAGGAACAGATCAAAACTCCAGAACTAACAGACCAAGAGATAGACAACCTATCAGATGCACAGTTTAAAATCCTAGTAATAAGGGAGACTTCCTAAGATGGCGGCATAGGTGAATGCACCGTACCGCCTCGCACAACCAAACAAGAGAAAAAAACAGAAATCTACACATCCAAACACAGCCAGATCTGACAGAAAATCATATTGAGAGGAAGTCCGACAACCAAGGAATTAAAGAAGATACATTCATCAAGTTTGGTGAACCAGAAAGTGCAGAGCGAAGGGAGAGCGCTCGGCGACCCCGCGGCGAGCAGGTGAGCAGATGGCAGGTCCGCGGTTGGAGGGGTGGTCCCTGCGGGGACCGACTGAAGCTGGGTCTGCGCCCGGCTCATCTGGACCCAGCAGGGCCGAGAGACTGGTGGACTCAGCAGGTCTGCATTCGTGTACAGAGAGAACCTGAAGGAAAGCAGAGCGCAACTTAACGGTGCAGATTGAAAACAAGCGAAGCGACCCCCGGAGCCAGCGCAGAGGGGCCCGAAGTGCTTGCAGGAGGTGGTGTGGGTGCAGAGAGCGGAGAAGGCGCCATTGTGTGCTCAGGCCCCGCCCCCAGAGGCTCAGAGGCTACGGTCCCAGCACAACTACCGGGAACTTCCCTGCACGGGGGATCCCCAAGACTCCGCCCCCCTTACAGTAACAGGTTCACCGAGGGGGGGAAAAATGGCCCAAAGAAAGGGACAGATCAAAACCCCAGAGCTAACCGATCAAGAGATAGCCAACCTATCAGATGCACAGTTCAAATCCCTTGTAATAAGGATG
>PVJI01025578.1:0-20248 GCA_004026765.1 Micronycteris hirsuta | reverse complement strand
TAACCAAGACTTAGTCTATTTTACTTACTATTGCTGATATACGTATTGTTGGGTTGTTGTTGTCATTGTGTTATTATAACTGTTGTTGTGTGATCAAACCCCTTGACTTTGCTGTAAGCAGCCCTAGGAGCATTAAGTAGCTACAGACAGGTGACCGAGAACGTCTGTTCTGATGTCACACTACCTAAGTTTGAACCTCGGTCCCTCTGCCTACCACCTGTGTGGACTTGGTCAACTTAACCGATATCATTGCTTCAGGTTCCTGAATTGTGAAGCAGGCATAGTAGTGGTCACCACCTCATACCACTGGCGGGCAGATGGAGTCAGTGAAGCCATGAAAGGCAACGAGGACGGCATAAGTGCTCAATGAACACGGGCTATTACTGGTACAGTATCATTATTATTACTACCACCACCACCGTTACTATTAGTAGCCCTACACCGCATACCAGGCTAGTGGTTAGAATGCTGCGTGCCACGCGCTAAGCACTCATTAAACATTAACCATTTAAAGGGTGGCCAGAAGGGAAAAGAGCTATTCTGACTACAGTACAAAGGCATGGTAACAATGATCAAAACTTTGATTTAAGTTCTGGTACTTAAAAAAAAAAAAAATCAGGCCTTTAACCATATACTCTGGAAGGAAGGGAAAGTTCAGCTTTGTCCTGCCCCAAAGTTTCCATTGCATTTCCTCACCTGCAGGGCTTTTGTCTGGCAGCAGGCTGACACCCACGGAGCCAGTTTGAGCCGGTTCTCACCTACCACTCAAAGCTGAGTCTGCATCCTCTCTTATGAAGCAAGCTGATTTTCCGGAGCTCTTTCTGATAAGAAACTGCTGTACTGAGACCAGGAAGATCAGGAAATGGAAATGAGAGCCATTAAAACAAAAAAAGACAGAGCCACTGTTTGTTGCTTGCTGTGGGCTTTGTCACTGGGGCCGGAAGTTTGCCTTGTGGTCTGCACAGACTGTGAGGAACAGCACCTATGCATTTGCAACTTGGAGAGGAAAAAGGAAGCAGACCGTTGCTGGGAATTTTGTTTCTCTTCCATTGCCCTCTTCTCAAAAAGTGCTATTATAACTGCTGTGTAAATTGGGAGCGACGTTTTACAGCCTGGCTATGCTCTGGCTGTATAAATGTGATGAATAGTCAAAGGAGCTTCAATATTGTTGGCCACTTCTTTTCATTTAGAAGTAATCTTATCTAAAGAAAAGTCCCTAATACTATTTAGAAAGAAACTTCTAATATAAGGCAACAGAAAGTCATAAAGATTATTTGGGCAGGGATGTACTTTTGTATTCCATTTAAAATGTTACAGAAAATACTGAGACTGTTCTGGTCTGGACAAAATGGGGTAGACTTCTTTCTATTTGTTTCTCCCTGCGAAACAGAGACATAAACTCTGAAAACAATGCAAAAAGCAACCTAAAAAGAACTTTGAAAGGTGAAATGAGAAAGGAAGACTGGCATGGGCCCCGATCACTGAAGGAACAGCAGAGCAGCGAGGTGGCTCTTAGATGCATGCGCCCCACTTACTCACCCCACAGAAGAAGGAAATGAAGGCCCAGTGTTTCGGACCCTAACCTAGCGACAGAAGGTCATCCAGGTAGGCTTATCCCTTCACCAGACTGTGTAGGAATCCCTCCCACAAAATGACGTGAGCCCAGCACCACTGATAAGATGAGTGGACTGCTAACTCAGGTGTCCTGGCCCAGAAAGGTGAGCCCAGGAATGGACTCTCCTACACAGAGACACTAGGTGAACCGATGTGCCAGTAAGTTTAACCACCACAAGCACCTGGGCTTGGGAAGCCTCTTTGTCCCCTGAGACTTCCTTCATCCACTCAGAGATTTTGACAGGTCAATGCACTAGTAAAGGGAATCCAACCACAGCAAGTGGTCTTGCTGGGCCGCATCTTTTCCCTGTGGGCGTGAGACAATGAGGTAACTGGAATTCACTTGCAAGAGAGATCTCACAAGTACTTAACGAGGAAACCTCTTTGTTCCTTAGGCTTAACTTCCCTCAACTACAAAGAGACACCAGGTATCCTGGCCTGGGATAACCCTTACACCCTCTACATGGTATCGGCAAGGCCCAATAGGAGCCAAAATAACACTGTAAAGACTCTGAGAATTAAATTGTCATTGGAACCACAGTCCACAAAAGTAGTCAGGACACATGCTAAACCTAACTGGGTGACTGCTTGCTAAAATAAGAAGTGTAAATAGGCCCTGGCTGGTGTGGCTCAGTGGATTGAGCGTGGGCTGCAAACCAAAGAGTTGCTGGTTCGATTCCCAGTCAGGGCACATGCCTGGGTTGCAGGTCAGGTCCCCAGTGGGGGCCATGTGAGAGTCAACCACACATTGATGTTTCTCTCCCTCTCTTTCTCCCTCCCTTCCCCTCTCTAAAAATAAATAAATAAAATCTTTTAAAAAAAAAAGAAGTGTAAATAGGACACAGAATCATCAAACATAATAGCCAAAATGTCCAGATCACAATAAAAATTTCATCTGTAATATCAAGAAACAGAAAAATCACAACTTAAATGAGAAAAGGTAATTAACTGATGCTAACACTGAGATGAATTATGTGTTGGAATTATTTGACAAGTCATCATGAAAATGCTTCAAGAGCACTTGCAAATGCTCTTAGAACAAATGAAAAAAATAGAAAATGTCACCAAATAAAACAGTTTTAAAAAAGCAAATGAATGAAAAAGCAAACTGGCTGGTGTAGCTCAGTGGATTAAGCGCGGGCTGGGAATCAAAGGGTCCCGGTTCAATTCCCAGTCAGGGCACATGCCTGGGTTGCAGGCCAGGTCCCCAGTGAAGGCCATGTGAGAGGCAACCATACATTGCTGTTTCTCTCCCTCTCTTTCTCCCTTCCTTCCCCTCTCTAAAAATAAATAAATAAAATCTAAAAAAAAAAAAAAAAAGCAAATGGAACTTATAGAACTGAAAAACACACAACTGAAATTAAAAAAACAAAAAACTTGTTCGATTGGTTCAATAGGAGAGTGACAAAGAGAGAAGATAGAATCAGTTAACTTGACAAAAAAAAAAAATAGAGCCCTGGCTGGTGTGGCTCAGTGGATTGAGCATGGGCTGTGAACCAAGGGGTTACAGGTTCGATTCCTGGTCAGGGCACATGCCTGGGTTGCGGGCTGGGTCCCCAGTGGGGGCCACATGAGAGGCAACCACACATTGATGTTTCTCTCTCTCTCCTTCTTCCTCCCTTCCCCTCTCTAAAAATAAAATAAATTAAAAACAATATTTAAAACAATGGAATTTATTAGCGACAAAATGAACATTTTATAATAATAAAAAAATCAATCCACCGGGGAGAAAAAGCAATTCTAAATGTGAATCTATCAAACAATGGCATTTCAAAATACCTGAAGCAAAGACTGATACAGGTGAGAAAAATAGACAGATCCACAATTATATTTGGGACTTCCAGCAACTCATTTTTAGCAAGTGGTAGAACTGCTAGACAAGAATCAGCAAGGACATAGAAGAAATAAATAACATAATCAACTAACAATATTTAATTGAAATATAGAGAAGTATCCACTCAAAAATAGCAGACTATACATTTTTTTCAAGCACAGTCAAAATAGTCCAAAGATAGTGCATATCACAGGCCATAAATTACTCCTAAAAAATTATTTATTTATTTACTTTTTAAAGATTTATTTATTTATTTTTAGATAGAAGAGAAGGGAGGAAGAAAGAGAGGTAGAGAAACATCAATGTGTGGTTGCCTCTCAAGTGGCCCCCACTAGGGACCTGGCTTGCAACCCAGGCATGTGCCCTGACTGGGAATCGAACCGGGACCCTTTGGTTCCCAGCCCGCGCTCAATCCACTGAGCTACACCAGTCAGGGCTACTCCTCAAAAAATTTAAAAGAATCAAAAATCATTCAGAGTATTCGGCTCTGGAAATAAAACATAACATGGGTCAAGATGTTATCTTTAGCCTGCCAGAGGCCCAGACCATGTAACTGTCAGTCAGGTCTGGGCTACTGTCTTCTGCTGCTTCAGGGGTTGCTGATTATTTAGGGGAAAGGCTAGGTCTCTTGGGGGGTTTACATATATATATATATATATATATATATATATATATATATAGAGAGAGAGAGAGAGAGAGAGATTAAATTTGATCAAAGTGGTAAGAACCCTCAGTTTCATAACCACTAAAACTGAAGAAAATCATCAGACATACATGGTTTTATTGAAGAATGCTACTATTTAAAGAATTAACACCAATTTTATAAAATCTCTTCCAGAAAATAAAAACGTGAACATTTTTCCAAGCCCATTATCAACCAAGTTGATATCAAAACTGGACAAAAACAAAAGTAAAACAAAACAAGAAAACTACATACCATTATCCCTCATAAACACGGATGCAAAACGCCACAATAAAATATTACCAAATTAAACCCAGTAATGTATAAAAAGAAGCATACACCCTAAGCAAGTAGAATTTATTTTAGGTATGTAGGCTGTTTCAACATTCATTTAAAAGTTAATGTAGTATACAATATAAACAGGCTAAAAAGGAAAATCATATGAGATCTTATCAATAGACACAGAAATACATTTCATAAAATCTAACACCCATGTAAGATGAAAACTCTTAGAAAGTCAGGAATAGGAGGGAATGATCTCAACTTGAAAAAGAGCATCTACAAAACTATCTATAGTTACTATGATATTTAATGGACAACAACTGAACATTTTCTTCCTAAAATCAGGAACAAGGCACAGATGTCAGCCCTTACCCTCTGACTTAACACAGTGCTGGAAGTTCTAGCCAGTGAAATGAGGCATGGATATATACACATATAAAATTAGAAAAAATATAGAAAAAAAATCTTCTTGAACTAACCAGTGACTTCAGCAAGATCACGTGATACAGGATCAATACACAAAAATCAATTCTATTTCTGAGTGGATATAAAAGCTGTGGTACATTTACACAGTGGAATACTAGTCCATTGTAAAAAAAAAAAAAAAAAAAAAGAAGAAGAAGAAGGAAATCTTACCTTGCGACAGCATGGACGGACCTGGACAGTATTAGTATTATGCAAAGTGAAATAAGCCAGTCAGAGAAAGACAAATACCATATGATTTTACTCATGTGTGAAATCTAATGAACAAAATTAAACAAAACAGAAACAGACTCATAGATACAGAGAACAGAATGACAGGAAGAGAGTTGAAGGGCTGGGTGAAAAAGATGAAGGGATTAAGCAAAAAATCAATCTTATTTCTGTATAATGGCAATGAATATGTGGAAACAGTAATTAAAAACACAACACCACTTGCAGTCACTCCAAACAAAATTAAACGCTTAGGTATAAAGTTAACAAACCGTATACAGGACCAGTACGCTTTTGCAAATTACAAAATGCTAATAGTAAATGAAATCAAACGCAATTTAAATAAACGTTTGTATACTCGAAGAGTCAACCTAGTAAAGATGTCAATTCTCTCCAAATGACCTGTAGATTTAATGCAATTTCTATCAAAAGCTCAGTGAGACTTTTTGTAGACATAAGCACAGTTAGTCAAAACTGTATATGTAATAGCACAAACTCTAGAATAGCTAAAACAACCTTGACAAAGGAGAGTAAAGTGGAATCACTGGACCTGATGTTTAGGTTGACTCAATTATCACAGTAATCAAGATAATGTGAACTGGCAGAGGGATAGACACATAGATTAAAAAAAAAATCCAAAATAGGGAATCCAGAGAGAGAGTCACACAAATCAATCAACTAAATTTTGACAAAGTACAAAAACAATTAATAGGATAGTGTTTACAACAAAAGTTGATGGGACAATTGGACATTTGTTGGCAATAAATGAACCTCAACCTAAACTTCAGATCTAACACAAAAATTACCTAAAAATTAATCTTCTCCTGGCCACATAGCTTGGTTAGTTAGAGCATCATCCTTATATGCTGAGGTTGTGAGTTTGATCCTTAGTCAGAGCCCATGGAAGAGCAACCAATGAATGCATGAAAGGGTGGAACAACAAGTTAATGTTTCTCTCTCTCTTTTCTCTCAAAATCAATACATGTTTTAAAAATTTAAAAAATTAACCGGGAACTTAAATGTAAACATAAAACTATGAAAACTTTTAGAAAGGGATATAAGAGAAAATCATCAGGAACTAGGACTAGGCAAGGAATATTTAAATGACACCAAAAACACAATCCATTAAAGAAAAAATGATATAGTTGATTTCATCAAAACTAAGACCTTGCTCTGCAAAGATACAGTTAAGGGAATGAAAACAAGCCACAGATTGGGAGAGAATATTTTTAAACTTCATGTCCAACGAAGGGCCAGTATCTAGAGTATATAAAGCTCTTTCAAAACTCAACAGTAAAAGGCAAACTGTTACCTAAGAACATAAACAACATGAGGGATCGTGTGGTAATGGAGCTGTTCTGCACCTTGTCTGCTGTGGAGAACACACACACCTTATCATAAAGTTGGATAGCCCTTGACAGGCACATGCATGCACATGTTCACAATGACATACATGTTACACATTATTACAAGTAAAACTAGGGAGTATGGATTGTGTCGATTTCAATAGTCTGATTGCGGTGTATTATAGCTTCACTAATAAATAAGGACTTCATACAACTCAATAAAAAAACAGATAATATGATGTAGAAATGGACAGAGAACCTGAACAGACATTTTTCCAGAGAAGACATACAACAGGTACATAAAAAGATGCTCAACATCACTAACCATCAGGGAAATGCAAGTTAAAACCATAATGGGGCATCACTTTGTACCTGACAGAATGGTTATTATCAAAAAAGAAAAGAGATCATAAGTGTTGGTTAGAAAGTGGAGAAAAAGGAACCTTTGTGCACTGCCGGTGGGAATGTATATTGGTGAAGCCACTATGGAAAACAGCATGGAGTTTCCTCAAAAAATTAGAAATAGAATTACCATATGATTCCCCAACTCCACTTCTGGGTATGTCTCTGAAGGAAATGAAATCACCCCTGTTCACTGAAGCATTACTCACAATTGCCAAGACATGGAAACAACCTAGGTGTCTATCAATGGTCAAATGGAAAGAAAATGTGGCCTATATATATATATATATACACACACACACATCAATAAATTTATATATATAAATCTATATATAATATACAATGGAATATTATTCAGATGGAAATCCCGCCATCTGCAACAACATGGATGAACCTTGAGGGCATTACACCCACACCCAAGTGAAATAAGTCAGAGAAAGACAAATACCGTATGATCGATTTCACTTATATGCAGACTCTAAAAACAAACTCACAGATAAAGAGAGCATATTAGTGCTTGCCAAAAGGCAGGGGCAGTTGCCAAAATGGGCAAATGCAGTCAAAAAGTATAAACTTCTAGTCATTAAAAAAAAAGAGAAAGAAAAACTCTTTTCCATATTTAGGCCCAGAGGGCAGCAATAACATGAGACTAAGAAGCCAGAGTTGCCTGTTTCTGCATTTAGTTAAGCTGCTTCTCACAGCACCACTCGGCCAAAGCTAGCCAAATCTAGGAAAATGCCGGGCTGGGCTCATAGCAGGACCATCTAAAGCTTTGCCCAAGGTCCCATGGCTTTCTTGTAGGGGCACCACTGAATTGCCCACATCATTGGTAGCTTTGATGCACCACTACCTGGCCTATTTTCTTTTAGTGTTCTCACAACTTTGGATTTCTAAATCCACTTCTTGTTTCTTTCATCTTATTTTATGTTGGTACAATCTATGTGATTCATGACATGTTACACACAAAGACATGTGCTATATGTGTTCAACAAAAATTAGTTGGATTTGAATTCATGAATTTTTTTTAAAGTTGCCATGTGTAATAGATGCATGGTGTAGAAACAAGATAAACCAAATTTAGCTTCTTTCTTAACCATAACAAAGTAGATAGACTATTAGCTTACTGACAATGCAGTGAAAGGCAAAATTAAACAAAGGGTATGAGATGAGCAGATGACAGGGGGTCATCTCCAGACAAAGGGATGAGGAAAAAGCTTCGTAAAGGAAATGAAATTTAAATTGGACCTTAGCCCTGGCTGGCGTAGCTCAGTGGATTGCGCGCGGGCTGTGAACCAAAGGGTCGCCAGTTCAATTCCCAGTCAGGGCACATGCCTGGGTTGCAGGCCGGGTCCCCAGTGGGGGCCACATGAGAGGCAACCACACACTGATGTTTCTCTCTCTTTCTCCCTCCCTTCCCTTCTGTCTAAAAAATAAATAAATAAAATCTTTTAAAAAAAGAATAATAAATAAATAAATTGGACCTTAAATGATGGCCAGAACTGAAAGAGGAGAAAGTGAAGAGAGCCAGCCCTGGAAAGGCCAAGTCCAGGAAACTCTTCTTGAAAGTGGATGTGTGTGAGGGGCTTATACAATAGGCATGGAGATAAGAAAGACTAAAAAGTGTATTTGAGATATGACATTAAGCATGCTTATCTATCATGCCAAGGAACCTGGGCTTTAAAAGTATATGATGATGCTAACAAGCAAAATAGAGCCAGACTCATAGGTAGAGAGCAGGTTGACAGCTATGGGGGAGGCGGGGGGGAAGTGGAGGGATTAAATAAAAAGGTTAAAGGACTCATGGACACCGACAGCAGTGTGGTGATTGTGGGAGTTGTGTATAAGGGGGATAAATGGTAAAGGAAAAAATACAATAAAAATACACTTTAAAAAGCATATGATGAGGGGAATCATCAGACGTATAGTCTAGAGAATTTAACCTCACTGTGTTGCAGAGAGATGGTAGAACTAAAATGGCAGAGGTTTTGATGCTGAATGTTGAGATGGTGAAATGTTTTTAATTGGGTAAAGAATAAGTCTGGGGCAAATGTGATTTGTGCATAAACTACCTGGATTATCTTTAATTGCCTAAAAGTCAAGTTCTCTGTATATTACTCTTCCCCACCTTCAGTTAGTCACTCAAGGAGGTGTGAACTCTCCCTGATGTCCTTGGTCGTCTTGGGGTAGGGAAGGCAGCCGCCAGTCAGATTTCCCCGGCAGGCGTGTTGAGCACCCTGAGTCATCACTCCTGCCTCCTCTCGTGGCCTGCTAGGTGGACTCCACTCTTTCCAGTAGCCTAAAGGTTCTTTTAAACATGGCCCTATAAACTGAGTTAAGATTTATGGGGCAGGCGTGATAGATTAGCTAGCTACCGTATCAGCCTGGATAAGTTTACCTAATTAAACTTTGATGAATCCAGGAGGATCAGGATGCAAAAATAAAAACTGAGTAAATGTTTAATTTGAAAAAAAGAGGGAGAAATCTGATGGGCTTCCCAGATTCCAAGCAGAATATGCTGGGTGGCAGAATGAAGCCTTCCCCCGGTGTACTCCACACAGAGGTAGAGGCTCTGAGTGCCACCATGCTTCAGGAGGGCTCTGCCCCACATGGTCTCTCACTGGCTTTTACTTGAAGTCAATGGAACTTAGTAAAGGCATGAAATTGGAGAGGAGGCCATAAAACAATCTTTGTCCGGTGTCAATTTCATATTTATATTTTTAAAAAGAATAATGACAAGAATTAAGACAAGAAGAAAGCTAGTTTCTATTTTTCATAAAGGCCTGGAAGGTGTCTTGGCGGGACCGGCGAGGGAGGCAGCTACTCCCTGGGCTGCGTTTGCTCACGACGTGACTCGCAGGGGGTCCCCTGCAGCAGGAGCGACTCCTCTCTACCCCCGCTTCCGAACCAAATAAACAACGAGCTCACCAACTTTGGAGAGACACACGTCAGAGCTAAACATATAATTTGGAAAATTATATGTGGCTAATTGCCCGGAAAAGACCTCTTAGCTTCTCACAGCAATTCATATGGAAGATGTCGGAAGCCTCATCAGAAAGGCTTAGAACATTTATCTTCCCAGGACAAGGGTGAGAAAAAATTATTCTGGGGAACATAGGAAACAGGAGATACAGAGGTATTTATATTTCCCCAGGGGGTGTAACACCAGAGAATAAACAAGAAACACTGCCATAAACCCCTAACTTAAACTACATGATACCTCACAGGTCTCCCAAGGCAGAATCCTTTTTCTGAGACTTACTTGATAAATATAGATAAGATACATAGATATGGATATATAACACACAAGTCACTGACCTAACAAGATTATTCACAGATTTATACCTGTGTATGATGAATACGGCATTATTCTGGCTGGGAAATTTTATTCCTATAGGTACCAAGCAAGTTCTTACCATAACAACAGAACAACCGAGTTGAAGATGGAAGCCCCAAGGTCTGTACCTCTAACTTACCAGGAGGCATGAAAGCTTTCAGAGGTCTTCCTGTTAATTCAACTTTCTTTCCCTTAGGGCTGACCCTCTTGGCTTAAGGTGGTGACACTGTTTTGAGCTTCAAATCAATAATTTGTTGTCCCTCCCTTTTCTGGCATGTTTGGTTCAGTCAAAGGAAAAAGTAACTAACAACCTCCCCCAGCCCCCAAAAGGAGATTTATATAGCAAAACTGAATGAACACTGTTCCCTTTCTAGCCTGCTTTCAAGAAAGGCAGGTTAAAAATAACTGAAAGTTTACAAGGGCCTCAAACCAAACCTGAAAAGCCAACCTCAGACAGGCACTGGGCTCTGCTGGATGCTCTCCAGGGTCACTGTTTATAATTCATTTGTCTTGTTAGGGCTCCAGCAAAAAACGCAGATAGATAGATAGAAGATAGATGATAGATTAGATAGATAGATAGATAGATAGATAGATAGATAGATAGATGATAGATATATAGATAGATAGATAAACAGACAGGCAAAACAAAACTATGCACAACCACCTTCTTAATGGCAGGCCTTGGCAAAAACAAAACAGAAAAAAATGTGCAAAAACATGAAGAGAGCTCTGGATGTTAGTCAGAATCATCTTGTGAAAGATCACTTCGGTGATCTTTTTGGCCTCCTCGGCATCACAAAAGTAAAGAAGAGAATGGATAAATACTGTCAAGTCTTGATCCCCTCAGGTCTCCACGTCCTAACTGCTGAGGTAGGAACTAGAAAACATCTATGTGTTCAGAGCAGGTGGGGACTGCTGGAGCTCCAGCCCCAACCCACCCTTTTCGCAGATGTGACATGCTTTCGGTCCCACTGAAAACATCTCCTTGGTAAGTACGCCTGATTCTGACAAAGCCTGTACTATGAACCTTGAGTCAAAAGCTCAAGACTTGTCCAATAAAACATTCTGGAATAATGAAAATGTCTTACAAACCTTGTTGCCTAATAGGGCAGCCACTTGCCACAAGCAACGATTGAGCTCACGTGGAATGTGGCTGATCTGCCTGAAAACATCCTTAATGTTGCTTAATTTTATTAATTGAAATTTAAGTAGCCGTGTAGGGCAGTGCAGCGGCATGGAGTACACCAGTTGGCTTTCCTGGACAGTGGCCACCCCAAGTTACCGGTGCTCATCAGCCCCATTTAAAACACCTTTGGATTAGTGTGGAGGGGTGTCTACTAGCAGATGAGAGAGAGGTCAGAATTACCATAGTTTTTCAAAAACAATCTAATCACAGTAATCTTAGTTATGTATGACAACTGACACAAACATAGCCAGTTTGCTAAGAGTCCAGTCCTACTTTGAAAATGGCAGCAATATTATATGCAATTAGCCTTCTAAACACCCCAAACTGAACTGGACTTACTTACTTTGCAGTTCTATTGTCAATGTATATGGTGTTTGGGGGTACTTTTATCTTCTCATAACCCAGTATAATAATCTCTTATACTGTGAACTTCTTCAGGTAAAAGCTCTGCCCGCTAATTGCCAAAAATTCATCTGCACTACTGCATGTTTTGTCTACAACACCAAAGAGCCATGGTCTTTTTCTAGGTTGATCTGGCTAAGCTCTTCGTGGTATGTGGTACTGACCTAGAATTGAACCTTTAAACGTCTTTACTTCTTACACGTGTTCTTGACCCATGTAAGCACAACTTCACCAAATTATCTACAATGATGGTTCTCAAATTTTAGAACATATTGTAGTTACCTGGAGGGCTTGTTAAATACAAGTTCCTGGACCCTAACCCCTGAGTTTCTAAGTCAGCAGAACTGGGGTGGGGCCAGAGAATTTACATTTCTAACGGGTTCCCAGGTGCTGAGGTTGCAGCTTGTCTGGGGACCACACTTTAAGAACCACAAATGTAGACTTTAAGAACTCTTCTTGGTTTCTTTGACTCCCTCACCCACCCACCTACCTGAACTCCATGGTTGATAATGTTGGCATATACCCCAGCAATGCCCTTTACAAAATTTCATTTGCAGATGAATCAGCTGGGATATTATTCAAATAAGGAGTTGAGATCAGTGGATCTGGAGTGAAGCCCGAGAATCTGCATTTCTAACAAGCATGCTGCTGGTCCATGCTTTGAGCAACAATGCCTTAGACTTCCTCACTTTAACTTCCCCCCTTGCTCATTCTCAACTGTGTGTCATTCCGAGAAACAAAAGTTTCCTCGAATCTTCTAAGCAACTGGACTCTACGTTCGTTGTTGCCTAAGAACCCTTCCCACTAGCTGGCACTGGCGCTGCCATTCCCTAAACCCATGCTCATGCAGATATTATTGATTCATCAATGGCAATCCTGAATGCTGAATCTGGACGTAGCCACAAAACAGTTTGCACCAGCCAGGCATTAACAAATCCCATTACAGTGAGAAGACACTGGTTGTTTCTCCTTGTTCAAATAAACTTGCCAAAATGATTCCACTAAACTTCACCAGGGATTAAATTTTCCTAACTTTCAGTGCTAATCGATACTAATGCTTTTTTATCTCAGAATATTTTGTTCATATATCTACTCAGTTCCCTCTACCAAATAACCTTGTTAATTTTGAGATATCCTTTTCTTCCTATATTTTTTAATCATCTTTATCTCTTGTCTTGGTAGAAGTCATATTCTGCTATATTACGGTAGATCTCTTATCTTCTAAGATGATACATACCCTACTCAATGTCTTTAATATTCTCCTCTTTTTAATTTCTTCCTCCCTTCCTAAAATAATCTCATGTCTCATCTCTAAAACAAGTACCTTTGATGTTGCTGTTACATAAAAAATCTCATCCTGTTCCTCTCAGCTTTGACTTTCACTCCTCGGAAGTGAAGTCTATATTCACGGCTTCCACGTTCAAAGCAGCTAAGTATTCCTTAACCCCCAGCAACTGGTTCCTTTCCCTACCAACTCTAGCAATGGTGTCTCATAGGTGTTTACTTAGGAGTTTCAATGACTTTTTGTCAACTCTCAATTCAGTAATTGCTACTGATGAGATGCTTTGAAAAAAAGATTTGACCTTCTACTGGCTCCTGCCCCACCCCTTATTTATATCCCTGACTTGACTTCTCACAGCACTAAATGTCTAGAAACCCAGAAGAAGTTCTGTCTCTAGGTGCCTACAGCTTTCTCTCTCCAATCTGCCTCAGAAATCTTGAGTTTTATAGCATCAACAAACATTTCTCCTGTTAGTGATGACACCCAAATCTATTTTTTCTCTTAAGTTTCAGCCCAGCTTTCCCTAAGACCTGCTAGGAATCTTCACATGGGTTTACTCAACATGTCTAAAATTGATCTCATCTTTTCCTTACCTAAGTCAGTTTCTTCTTCAGGGTTCTTATTTTGTCTTCGAGTTACCTGAGCTCGAAGTCCTGGAATTGGCCTGGACCTGCCCACAGTCACTCTCTACACCCAGGAAGTTCTCAGATCCTATAAATACTTCTTTCAAAATGTTTCTTTAAACATTCCATTCCTTTTTACCACTGCCAGCCCAGTGCAGATCTCTCATTACTTAACCTCCTAATCACACTGTACATTTTTCAATTCTCTCCATGTCAGTTAATCCAAGAGGCTACCATAAAGGAATTCCCCAAAACCCTTCCTTCTTATGTCATCTTCGTGTTTCTGAAGCCCTCACCATACCACTATTTCCTATAGCAAAAAAAAAAAAAAAAAAAAAAATCTTAATCCTGTTCAAGAGACTCTGTAATCAGAACCATTCACTCTATCCAAATTTACCTCCTATTGCTCAACTCCATGAACTCTCCACTTCAGTTATGTTGGTCCACTTTTTCTCAAGTATACCATCCTTGTATGCACAGATCCACCCCCCAATCACCCCCACACCCTACACTCTGCCAGTTTTCTATGCCTTGCCATCTTCTGTTATCCATCCCAAACGCCGACTTCCGGGTAGACTTCCCTGACTACTTTTGCCCCAGTATGCTTTGTACACCTGGAACTTTGTTTGAACAACATGATTAGGACTTAGCTTTGCTTTTCCTGTATTGCTACATACCTTTTCCTATATATCCTGAATTCCTTCATAGATTCAAAGCTCCCTGTATAAAAAGCTCTATCTTGCATCTGCTATGCCTAGAATGGCAGCCAAAAATAGATCAGTAATGTCACCAAACAGCTGCATTTAGACACAAATATTTTATTCTAATTGTGCCCATTTTGTGGACTGGCGTTAGAATTTCTATGCAGTTTGAACTCACTATTGCCCTCAGGGTGATAATTTTATACAGTGCCCTGCAAAAGATCTACACACCAGAGAAGGTAGCATTTCCTCTAATAACCAGCCCTCCACACAGTCAGAGGCTGTAGTTGAACTAAATCTTGTTTCAGACTCTGGCTAATAAATGCTCCTAAATATTTTCAAGCTTCCCCACCGTCGCTAAGGCTTAGAGAAGCTATTTGTCATACTTGCAAAGGCTTCAAATGAGGCATGATTTCCAGAAGAAAGCAGCTGTGTAAAATTGGCCTGCAAACAGAAAGACGGCATGGCTGTGGGACACCTAGCCCGCTGTCAACAACCAGAACCTTCACTGGCACTGGTAAATGTTTTATTGGTTTAATATTAAATTAACTGCCCCTGCATACGGAGTGCATTATGTTTAATGGCATTCTGGTATTTGGAACTGCAGTCCGCTCTCATGCACCTGTAAAATTAGTATTTCATAATATTCCACTAAGTTTGTAAAGCTTCATTTGTTTTATATGCAGTTTTCAAAAGCTTGACATAGGCAGTGGAACTTGGACTTGGAGAAGATCTGATGGGCAAACTTATTCACCACCAAAGAGGGGCTTTTTCCCCCTATCTAAAACATACACTATTTGAAACAAAGATTATGAGCTTTTTGTTTCTCTTGAGTCATCAGAGTACAATTAATGCACTTCGGTTGCCCTTCACTTGCTGAGGGAAAGTCTAGCTGGGGAGATGAATAATTGCAGGTTTACTAAGATCAAACCCAAAGACAATTCTTCAGTCTGCTCCTGTTTAAATACCTTAACTGTTACTAAACCTTGGATAGCGAGTCATTTTTGGTTTTCCCCAGACATTTTAAGCCTACAATTAGAGAGGATTATTTACAAATAGTATCCATTTAAGGGCCAAATTTCCCCGATTATAAAACAGTTAAAAAAAAAAAAAAAGGAACCTGAAAACAATGAAGTTTAGATTCTGTGGTTCTCTTATTAAACTTTACAATATGGCTAACCCAGAACTCACCTTTCACATAAATTCAGCTAATTTACAGAAACCATTGTCATCTTCTGATTCGCTTTTGGCACAACTTGCAGTTTGAACTAAGGAACACAATGAAAACCAGTTCCAATAAATTCAGTTGGCAGCGTGGCCAGTCTGCCATTCCCTTCACGGGGCTCACCTTCTAAGGTAAATTGACTAGAGCCTAACCTCATTCAAAGTTGCCCATTTAAAACTGGGTCTTCATTCATGTACACGTATTTGTCTAAATACCTGTTTTCAATTATTTTAGGTACCTAGTCTAGATAAATCCACAGAGATAGAAAACCTTGATGGTTGCCAGGTGCTGGGAGCAGGCAAGAATGACAGTGACTGCTTAGTGAGTATGGAGTTTCTTTGGGGCCGTGAAAATGTTTCTGAACTAGACAAAAGTGAGGGTTGTATGACACTGTAAATGTATTAAATAAGTACCACTAAATTATACATTTTACAACAGTTAACTTTATGCAGTTGTATTTCACCTCAATGAAAAAGGAAAAAAACTGGATCTTCATCATGGGCTTTCTGAACATATGGCGTATAAGCCCCACTTAGGGCGAGTCTGTGAGTAGTACTGAGCTGACCTAAGAACCCCAGCAAAGCCTATCTTCTGAAAGAAACAGGGCTTCCAACGATTTCTTACATATTATTATGAAATCAAAATTGCCTACATTTATTTAGACCTCTTACATCTGTCTCTATTAACATAACGATGTAAGGATTCGGTGATCACCCTTCTCTATTATTTTAATTTTTTTATTTATTGATTTTAGAGAGAAAGAGAGGGAGGGAGAGGGAGATAGAGAGAAACATGGATTTGTTGTTCCACTTATTGATGCTTTCATTGGTTGCTTCCTGTATGTACCCTGACCTGTATTTAAACCCTCAAACTTGGCCTATCAATCAGTACAATGCTCTAACATCCCTTGAAGATCTCTTATTGCCTCCTTACATTGTATTGCATTTCTTCATTTCCTTTTACTTTCTGCGTACACCTAAGCCCGTTTCCCCCACCTGGCTGCTAAGGGCTCCCATATTTGGACCTGTAGCCCTGCAGTCTCTTCAGATCTATGTGACACTAGTCACCTGCATGTCCCAAAGGTTATCGTTTCCCAAATGGATCCCATTATGAGAATAGCTGACCTTCATAGAGCTTTCAAAAATTTCTTTAGAAAGTGCTCCCCTAGACATTATTTCATTAAATATTCACCTTTGTGAAATAAATAATTGCTTGCTCCCCACCTCCCACTCTCCATTTTGCAACTCAGGAAGCTGAGGCTGATCAAAGTGAAGTGCGTGAGGTCACTCAGTTGATAAATTGCAAAGGTGCGCGCCGTTAGCAACCTAGTTCCTTACCCATCCCACTACATGATAGGGATGCCTTTATATCTTATCAAAAATGCTTCCCTCTCCTACATTTGCAATTTGTTCTTGCAAAGTCACTCTCTCTACATGCAGGCACTAGAGCTAGAGTCTTCCAAGTCATTCCTGACTTTCTTCTCTCGCACCATCAATATCTATCTAAAGTATTTTAAACTGAATCTTATCCTACAACAATGCCCATCACTCAACCCCTCTTCTTTCTTGCCAGGTTAATTCAAAATTCTCTTAACTGACCTCCTGGATCCCAATTCTATCCCATTTGATTACATTCTATCATCCGCCCTTACACCTGAGAGCTTTGGGTAATCAGTGCTGTCTGTCAGATCACAGCAAGGGTTTTAGCATCGCCTTGGAGGCCTCTTCCCATCTTCTCACTTCCCGGGTCCATCAGTCGGAATGCCTTTCCTTGTTTCCAATCCAGGACACTGAACTAGCTGATGTTCCCTGAAGCCACTGAATTTCACTCTTCTACATCTTCACTTACGCTCTTTTTTCTTGAATATATTTCTTATTTTCTAACTGATGAAATCCTTCAAAATTCAATTTGAACATCACTACCTTTGTGAAATATTTTGAGTCCCCTTACCTGGCCCAGAGAGAATTAGGCATCCGTATTTGGTGTTCATTAGAAAATATTGTGCATATCATGTGTATCAATTTCCTAGGGTTGCCATTATGAATTAGCATAATTTTTGTTGCTTAAAACAAGAGAAAGTTGTTCTCTGACAGTTCTGGGGTCAAAAAATGAAAATCAAGTATTGGAAGGGCCACACTTATTTTGGAGATTGTAGTATAGAATACATTCCTTGTCTCTTCCAGCTTCTGCTGGTTGGCAGCATTCCTTGGCTTTTGGTGGCATCTCTCTTTGCTCTGCCTTCACATTGCTTGTCTAATAATGACTTTATTCTGTTCTAACAGTTGAATGATAATTTTGCTTGGTACAGTAGTATGGTATGAAAATCATTTTCATTCACAATTTTATAGGCCTTTTCTGTTGCATTCCATGTTCCATTATTGCTATCTGATACCATTTCTATGGCTAATTATATGATCTCATTTTTCATCTCGTAAGAGTTTTTACCATTTTTCTTTACTCCTAGTTTCTTAAATATTGTGATAATGTTGCCTCCATGTGAGTCTTTTTATTCACTATGCTAAATACTTGGTGCTATAGTTCAATGTCCCTAGTTCTGAGAAATATTCTTGCATTATTTGGTTAATAATGTCCTAGTCATTTTGTTTTCTGTTCTCATTTTCTCAAACACTTTTTAGTTGAATGTTAGATCACCTGGAATAATCTACTAATAACTTTTAAGCTATGCCCTATCACTCACCATCTTGTCATTTTACTTCTAAATCCTGGGTATTTTCCTCAGTTTTACTTTCCTTCTGAAGATAAACGCTTCTGAATTTTTTAAATTAACTCTTCTATTCTTGGGTTATTCCATTTTTAGCAACATTTTAAGATGCAATGAATATAATATATCCATATATCTTTTTTAGATGATTAATAATAATGTCTTTAAGTTTGGTGTTTATTGATGATATATTTATTATATTTATATGTATGTATTGATGATGGCCATTTTGACAGTGTGAACTGATGTCTCATTATGGTTTTAACTTGCATTTCTCTGATGATTAGTGACATTGAGCATCTTTTCAATGTCTATTGGCCATCTGTATGTCCTCTTTAGAGAAATGTCTATAAAGGTCCTTTGCCCATTTTTTATAGTTTGTTCTTTTCGGTGTTGAGTTTTGTAAGTTCTTTATAAATTTTGGCTATTAACTTTTATCAGATGAATTTATGGAGAATATGTTCTTCCAATCCATGGGTTGGGTTTTTATTTCGTTAATGGTCTTATTTGCTGTGCAAAAATGTTTTAGTTTGATGTATGTAGTCCCATTTATTTATTTTTTCTTTTGTTTCCCTTGGCTGGGGAGATATATCTGATAAAATATTGCTGTGAGCAATGTCTGAGATTTTGCTACCTGTGTTTTCTTCTAGGATTTTCATGGTTTTATGTATATTTAAGTCTTTAATCCATTTTGAATTTATCCTTGTATGTGGTATAAGAAGGTGGTCTAGTTTCATTTTTCTGCAAATATCTGTCAAATTTTCCCAACACCACTTATTGAATAAACTATTTTTAACCCATTGTATGTTCTTGCTTCCTCTGTTGAATATTAATTGACTATAAAGGTTTGGTTTAATTCCTCGGTTTCCTGTTCTGCTCCATTGATCTATGTGTCTGTTTTTATTCCAGTACCATGCTGTTTTGATTACTATGGCTTTAAAGTATAGTTTGATATTAGGTAGCATGATTACTCCAACTTTGTTCTTTTTCAGGATCACTGTTGCTAGGTAGGGCATTTGTTGGTTCCGTATTAATGTTTGAAATATTTGTTCTAGTTCTGTGAAATACAACATTGAAATCTTGATAAGAATTGCACGAATCTATAGAATGCTTTGGGTAGCATGGACATTTTAATGATGTTAATTCTTTCTATACGTGAACATGGTATGTGCTTCTAATTATTTGTATATTATTCAATTTTCCATTTTTTTCAGTGTCTTAAAGTTTTTTAAGTCCAGTCCTCTTACATCTTTGGTTAGATTTATTCCTAGGTATTTTATTCTTTTTGAAGCAATTTTAAGTGGGAACAAGGGATCAAGAACCTATTTGAAAAAATAATGATCAAAAGCTTCCCTAGTCTGGTGAAAGAAAAAGACACACAAGTCCAGAAAGCACAGAGAATCCCAAACAAGATGGACCCAAAGAGGCCTACAACAAGACACATCATATTTAAAATGGCAAAGCTTAAAGATAAGGAGAGAATCCTAAAAGCCACAAGAGAATAGCAGGTGGTTACCTGTGGCAGTGATTTCCACACACGTGTAAACACGCAGTCCTGAGAATTTACACGTTTTGAGCACAGCTCCGTGTGATTCCTGTGTGAGCAAGTGTGGATCATGTCTGTGGGATGGGAATTCTCTAATAGGAATTTGGCAAAGGTGTATCTTAAAAAATTCTGGCTTGCTGATCCTTAAATATTGCTTTCACCCGGTCGTGTCTGCCACCGGATTTGAATCAACATCCCAATGCTTTGTTATGAGTAATTCTACCTGTTCTGCTTAATCCCATGAATAATCAATCCAATGTAAATGTGTCTTAATGCCTCTAATAAAACCCCCGGCTGGGCAACCCACGAGGTCTTTCTCCCCAAGATGGGCGATGGTGGAGGAGACCCGTGGCCGCTGGATTTCTTCCCCCCGC
>PVJI01025577.1:0-20224 GCA_004026765.1 Micronycteris hirsuta | reverse complement strand
AAGACCCGTGGCTGCCGGACTCTATTCTCCAAGCGTGTCTCTGGGTGAGTTTGATTCACGCAATCGGTATGGTCCCCCCCATGGATTTTGTGGGACGAAATCCACGACACTGATGAACCATGCATGGCCTTACCATAATCGCTTCCGAAAAACACCCGTGTACACATCTCATTGGAAGGAAGTGTTGTGAACCAATCTAGGCCAATTTAATCACACAAAGTAATTAACTCCTTTGGATACAGAACAGTGGTGTCTGGAAGTTTATTTTTTTAGCAGTCCACTTTTCATTGTATTTTTTCCATTACAACTTATTCCCCTTATGCCCTCTTCCATTTCCACTCACACTCCTCCCCAACATGATTCCCACACTGTTGTCTGGGTCCATGAGCTCTTTTTTTTTTTTTTTTTTTTTTTTTGCTCAATGAGTCCATCGCCCAACCTGGTGTCTGGAAATCTAAAGGTGGGTGAGGATTGGCTATTCCCACATCTTTTTACCAGAGTACAATGAAAGCAAATTTCAAATCAAATTCTGCTACACAAATATTTATTTTAAGAAATTAACAAACACATTACAGTTCATAGGACACCTCCAGGGTGAGGCATGCCTCTAAAATACTGTAGGCAGTCGTTCGTATATCTCTATTGGCACTAATACCCTCAATGAGAGTCCATTTCTAACATTTCTTTGTGAATCCTAGTGGTGGCCTCCAAAGTGGCTAGAATTCTAGCTGACCACGAAGTAGGATGTGAATTCCAGATGAGGTAAGCCTTCCAGCCTAAGATATAATTTAAATTTACATAAAAATAATATCACACGGTCAAAGCTGAAGTGTTTTTGTGTAAATTTCAGCCAACGTAATAGGAAGTTTGACATTTCCCCCCTCCTCCACCATCTCCTAATTCCTAACGCCCTATACAGATCTAGGGTCATTCCAGTCTTCCCTGGTTTTAGGATTAGGTATAGCGAAGTAACTAAAGAAGTGGGAGGTATGATTTATACTTAGTAGCTGTGTGATTTGAGGTAAATGATTTAACCTCTCTGACCCTTAGTTTCCTCATCCTAAAAATGGAGAGAAAATGACTACCACAAGGGGCTATTTGTGAAAATCAGACATGACAAAGGGGAAGAAGCAGAGATGCAGACAGACACACAGACTAAATGACACTGTGAAGGTTTTTCTTCCTGCAGGCTCCAGTCTGCAGGCCATTGTAACTGTGAGGCTCTGGAACCTCACAGCCCACAGCCCAATGTTCTCAACTTGTGGAATCATGGCAGAGCACTCTTTGAACCTCTTATCTGTGACATCCTGAAAGCTTCCTAACAGGCTATTCTGCTTGGAAAAAGCCACACCCTAGAGCTCTCCCCACTGCTATTCATGGGTTACCTAGTGGGGCCATCTTGCTAACTCTATCACAAGAGGTCGGAGCTTCACTGTCTGTTTTTTTTCTGCCTGCGGGTGCCACACTAGTCTCCTGATCCTACAGGTCCTGCCTACTCCTGCCTGTCAGGTCTATTCACCATGACTGACTCAACACCATCAAGAAAGCTGAATGCCACCTTTCCTGCTCTCACCATTCCCCCCACTCTTTCCACTTTTGAACATGGTGAAAGCTACAGCTGTTTGCCCCATACCACTGCTTGACCTCCAGTGCTATGTTCTGATGGGCTAACTGGACTAACCAGTCTCTAAGTTAAATTACAACTCTGTTGGTCACCCACGTTCTTAGTTGCAGCTTTCCATATGGGGACACGGACAAAGCCTTTTAAACATGATGAGTGAGAGCAAAGACTCTAGGGGATGATTCATAACGGATGGTACATCTCACCTTTCTGCAAACTGAGGAATATTCTCCTGTCCTGCCCTAATAATTTGTTTCCTCAACCAAGATATCACCTTAGGCATCTTCAAATGCCAGGTGCCCTGAAGCGCTTAGTTTCCTGATATCCCTCCCTGAAGGCTGGTCTTAATCTCCCAGCCCTCTCAGGAGGATGTAGCCACTTTGAAGTGTTATATATACTCAACTGTAAAAAGAAGAAAATTTTACCATTTGCAACAGTATGGATGGACCTGGAGAACACTACACTAAGTGAAATAAGCCAGTCAGAGAAAGACAAATACCATATGATTTCACTCATATGTGTAATCTAATGAACTGATCTAACAAGCAACACAGAGAAAGGCTCATAGATGGAGAGCAGATGACAGCTATGCAGGGGAGGTCAGGGGTGGAGATCTGAGTAAAAAGGAAAATGGACTCATGGACGTGGGAAACAGGGTGGTGATTGCTGGGAAGAGCGGAGTATAAGGGGACAAATTGGTAATGAGAAAAAAAAAACACAATAAAGATCAAATTTTTAAAAAATGAGAAGAACTCCTGGTCCTACCCAGAGGTCCTTTAAGACCACCAGACCATGACTGTTTCTCGATAACCTGAGGATTTGAGAGAGGCGAAAACAACTGTTCATGTTTAATTAATTAAAGGTTCAGACAGTGTCATGAATACACTATTTGACCAGTGACAGGCGGCCTAATTCAATCAAGTTCTCTGGAATACAATTCAAGCACCTGAACCAGAGAGAACTAAATCCCTGGTCTCTCTTTGGCTATAGTTACCCGTAAAAAAAAAGTGAAAATTCCATAATCATCCAGCAGTTACTCTATCATTAGTGTGACTAATTTAGACAAACTAGGAAAAGGTTTTGATTTTTTGGTATGTATAATACTGACCATTTAAAATCTCTCTTAATACTTTAATGGTTTAATCTTTATTAATGATTAATGAAAACTATTTTCTTAAAAAGTCTAAATTTATATCAACACAAATCTAGCCAAATAAATTTCAAGCAAAAAAAATCTTAAAGTCAAATTATCTACAAAAAATACATAAAAAACAAACTAATGGTATATGGATTTCATATTTGAATGAATTGCTGTTTTATTTGATGTACAAATATGTTTTTGTCTGTGACTTATTTTACCAAATCAGGTTTTGATTATATGCAGATTTTGTCCCATCTCATTGGGGAAGGGAGAGGGAAAGAGAGGGAGAGAAACATCAATGTGTGGCTGCCTCTCCTGTACGCGCGCCACCCCACCCCCACCCCAGGGACCTGGCCTGTAACCCAGGCATGTGCCCTGACTGGGAATTGAACTGGTGACCCTTTGATTCACAGGCCAGCGCTCAATCCACTGAGCCACACCAGCCAGGGCTCCATCCCATTGTTTTTGAAAAAGGAAATAGACTTGGAAATTTATTTCACATGTTTAATAATACTCTTTAATTGGATGTTAACTGTTCATTATTTGTGTGACAAACATTACAGTTGACCCTTGAACAACATAGGTTTGAACTGCCTGGGTTGACTTATACACAGCTTTCTTTTTTTAAATAAATACTGTAAATATATTTTCTTTCATCTGATAGTCTTAATATCATTTTTCTTTCCTCTAACTCACTTTATTGTAGGACTACAATATATGATATGTATAAGATTCAAAATATGTGTTAACCAACTGTTTATGTTATCAGTAAGGCTTCTATTCAAGGGCAGGCTATGAGTAGTTCCATTTTGGGGGAGTCAAAAGTTACACACGGACTTCAAACTGCTTGCAGGGGCGGGAGGCACGGTGCCCCAACACCCATGGTGCCCCAACACCCACGTTGCTCAGGGCCAGCTGCATGCTGCAGCTTCGGCTGCTGGAAGGAACAACATTTCATGTGCACACCACAGTCCCTCCAGCGATCTGAACCAATGAAAGGTACATATACAAATTTTTCTTTTTTTACCAGAATAGTTAAAAAAATTTCTGGCTAACACAGCGCACGTTTCTTTTAGTAACAAGAAAATGTATAACATTGTGCTACAGACCACAGAGCCTTAGATTACCAATAATACCAATTATTACACAAATTATACATCTTTTGATCATACTTTATCTCATTCATACTTTTTATTCATTTTATGATATACATGTAAAAAAAAGTGCTGCTGACAGTTAGGGAGAGCGGCATTCAGAAATTCTTGAAATTGTGCCTAAATCCAAGCAGCAAATTCAACAAATTCCTCGTCAATCAGTGGTTTAGTCAGAATAGAAGCCATGAACCAGTAAAGAATGCATCACTTTTTTTCCTTTTTACCAAAATAAGTTGGACAAAATTCCTGCATGTTTGTATACTTAAATATCAAATTTGCCAACATTGTATCAACTGTCTAGCTTTAGCCAAATAAAACCTTTTTGAACTTTGGAAAAAACTTCTATATGGGAACTTTAAATCTGGACAAGTATATTGTGTCTCAATTGTGTCTCAATTGTTTATATAGCTATACAAATTATATGATATTCCATAATGGCCATAGTGGCCATTTAATTAAAGCTGTGTGTTTTTAAATCATCTGGTTTCTATGTAAGACTAGAAAGAGTAAGAAAGAGCATAACGAGGGTTTTTCTGATACCAAGTAACTTCAAGTGATGCTGTCATAATCAGTTCTTAATGGTACAAAAATATGTGATTGATAGTATCAGAGGAATTTCGGGAAGAAATTTCACACTCTTGTAAATGGAAAAGAATTTTGAATATATGTAAGGAAAATAACCATTTTCTCTATATCAAAATTCTATCAATGGAAAAATAAAATTGATGTATTTTTTTCTTGTTTGTGTTTTTCTAACATATTCCAACATTAAAGAAATTTAAGAAACTGAAACCTCATTTTGAAAACCTCTCTAGCATAATGCTAGGGAAATTAAAAGGTGAGCACTATCTTTTTATAGAAAAACCCTATATTTTTACCTGTTTTCACATTTGGGCTGACAGCTTCCAGATGAACCAAAGTGACTGCAGAGGTCAGAGGTCAAAAAGATTAGTTATCCCCTACACACAGAAACAAAGCAAACAGCAGACAAATATAAAAATAAAACAAAGAATTCTCATGTTATGATCAAACCCTGTGGAACAGCATTTTACCCACTTTTAATGCAATCTGAATCCAGCCCCACTATCTTGATTATTAGACTGGTTTCCTGGTATAGTTGAGAACCTATTCAATGACTGTAGTATAACACAGGCATGCACACACATTTCATGAATTATCCATTCCACTGTCCTCTAAAAGATGGATAAACTGCCCTGGCCAGGTGGCTCAGTTCAAGGGAGCATTGTCCCATACACCAAAAGGCTACAGGTTCAATTCCCATCCTGGGCACATACCTAGGTTGCAGGTTCCATCCCCGATCAGGGCAGTAAGGGGGACAACCGATCAACGTTTCTGTCTCACAATCATGTTTCTCTTTGTCTCTCTAAAATCAATAAACCATATTCTCGGGTGAGGATTTCAAAAAAAAATTTTTTTAATGGATAAACAATTACTGATTGTAGCTGTCTAAAGGTCTTGTAAATGGGGCATGGGCTTCTATGAGACGTAAGCAGCAGTGAGAAGATCTGGAAAAGACTTGTGATTGGCTTAGCCAAACTGCTAACTGAATCACTCCCTGGTAAAATGCCTCCCATCCCACTATGACACCTCTGTATCTGCACAGCCAACTATGACATATTAGCTATTCATCAGATATAACGATTTAGAAAACAACATTCTAGATGCCAGCATGACAGCCAAATAAGATCTCCATTAAGTCATTTCCTCTTTATACCAAGAGCTGATTTGCAAAGGAATTTCTGACTTCAGTCTTGAGGGCCAGATTTGAGAATCATTATGTTGCCAAATGTTGCCCCATTACCTATTTTATTTTTTCTTATTAATAAATGTTTATTTATTAAATGTTACTCTATGCTAATATTTTTTTTCTTTTTCCCCCCCTTTACCGCCCTCTACCCAGGACCCACCACTCCCTCAAGCAATCCCCACATCATTCATTGTTCATGTCCACTGGTCATGAGTATAAGTTCTTAGGCTACTCCATTTCCAATGCTGTACTTTACATCTCCATGGCTACTCTGTAACTGCCTATTTGTACTTCTTACTTCCCTCACCTCTTCACCCATTCCCCACACCCCTCTCCCATCTGGCAACCATCAAAAGGCTCTCCATATTCCGTATCAGTGATTCTGTCTCCGTTCTTCTTGTTTGCTTAGTTTGTTTTTAGATTCAATTGTTGATAGATATGTGTTTATTGCAAATTTATGGTTCATAGTTTTGATCTTTTTCTTAAATAAGTTCCTTTAATATTTCATATAATAATGATGTGGTGATGATGAACTCCCTTAGTTTTTTCTTGTCTGCGAAGCTCTTTAGCTGCACCATTAACTATTTTAATTTCCCTTTTTTATCCAATGAAATAGCACTGGAATTACTTGCAACTGCAAAGAAATTAAGTGAACTTGATAAAAATAACACAAAGTGATGAAGATATGCTTTACTTTTATTATCATATGTGTTTTTCTTTCAGCAATAATCCAATTACTTCTTATGGAATTCTGAAAGGTTGAGATTTGAGAGGCAGATTCAAAATGCAACTACTCCTAAAATTGCTCTACTACAGAGGACAGAGAAAAGATAATGTCACTTGGGCCTTACAGCCGCATTGCTTTTTGATACTACAATTTTAATTATGTATTGAGATAAGAAGAAGGAAAGAAAATACTCAGTTCTTCTGTTAGCAAGACAGGATGCTAGTCTGTAAAGCCTTACAGTACCCATAATCCTATTCATTATGCACCTATTTACCAGGTTTTTAATGCTTTACACTTATCATCCTTTATCATCAAAATAATATGAGATAACTCACAAACACACATTTTCAGGCTTACAAATGTGTTTGGATGATTTGGTAAGGCCATTAAAAAGTCACTCATGCATAAATTGATGAAGACCTACATACAATTATCTCACAAAAAGAGTAATAATGATCAGCAAAATAAAGTTTTAAATCCCCCTTAAGAGTTATGATAGGTATCTGCTGACACCAAACCATACAGTCATCAAGTATGGGGCAAGTTTTCAAACTTTATTAATAATTTCCAGCCCCACACCTATCCCACTACTACATACCCACACTCAACAGCTCTCACAGAAAATTCTTCCAAATGTATTTCATTCCTGGACCCAAAGGCCTAAATTAATTCATATATGTCAAAAGAGCCAGTCATCCAATTCTTCCCCATCCAAAGACTGTAAGGTTGAATGCCTTAACTTCACAGGTTCAAAGGATATTTTCCTTGTGAAAACTGTTAAATAGTATACAACTGTAAGAAAATGTTTTCAGTTCTGTGTACTGACAGAAAAATATAAAGCATAGCTTCTCTTTTGGATTATGAGATATACAATGAGGTCCCACTTTTGGGCAGCTATATGTGGATAATTAGGCTTTTAAAAATATGTTTCAAAATACATTTAGAAACTTAGCTAATATAATACATGTATATGCATTATAGATATATACATATATATAAAATACAGGCATTACACATATACCACAATATAATCATATTATATGACTAAACTTGAAAAAAAATCAAAAGTATAGATATACAGTCCTGGCTGGTGTAGCTCAATGGATTGAGTGCTGGCCTGCAAACCAAAGGGTCACTGGTTCAATTCCCAGTTGGGGCACATGCCTAGGTTGCGGGCCAGGTCCCCAGTTGGGGGCACATGAGGGGCAACAACACATTGATGTTTCCCTCCCTCTCTTTCTCCTTCCCTTCCCCCTCTCTAAAAAAATAAATAAATAAAATCTTTAAAATTATAAATATACAGTATTAACATTACATTACTTCAGAATCACTTAATGAAATGACAAATCCTATACTTCATCATTAAATCAGAACTCAATAGACACAATAATGACAAATACAAAATCTGATTAAAAATATACATCTAAGGCCCAAACACCATCATTAGCTTAAAAGGACTTTGTTGTCCCATGTATACTGGACAGGTCAAGCAGCTAATTACTTTCAGTTTTCTCAATCTACATAGCAGGAGGATAGCTAAAATTAACAATAAATTTAAAAATGACACTGGAACTGTTAAGAAAACAATTTAAATTAAGAAAATAAAACAAATACAAGCAGAGTAAAGCTGCTTCAAAACAAGGCACTAACCGTGGTTATTCCTTTAGTGAGCTATCTTCAATAAAATCTCACTCTTTGGTTTCTTTGGTCAGATATATGACTACAAAGTGAAACTATCGATATGCCAGGAGTCTTATTGATGTTATTACTCCATTTAAGTAAATTCAAAAAAGAAATATACACTGTCTTTCTATTAACTGCATCCCACATTCCTAAATTAATACTGTTTATTTTCTTTTTAAGTGTGTCTGGGGTGGGGGAGGTGTGTAGAGATAGATGGTGTACTGTGAAACCAAACTAATTTTTCCTTCGGACTATACTGTTCCTTGCTTCAAAACACTTCCTTCTTAGCCTATATATTCAAGGTCCCTTTGATAATAGAAAGTAACAGTGTTTCAAAGTGAGGTCAATTACTGTTATTTTTTTAATAACAATAATTATGTACACTAAGAATACATTTCTTTATATACAGCCAGACTTCAAGGTTGCATGCTTGCAAAGAATAAGCATAATATAAAAATAACAATGGGCAAATACTTCCAAAAAAGAAGGAATTCATTGCATCTTACATACTCATACATTGTTACATACAAAAAGCAAAACTAGAATTTTCATCTAAACTTCAAGATAAAATAATTATTTACTTATATAATTCAGTACATACTTAGTGTACAGTGTACTTTTATATTTAAGTAAGAATATTTGTGTTGACTTACCATCAAAATTTTTCAAGTTACAATCATATGTCTGCTACTTTTCAAATCTATATAAAGAAAAACCATAGTCTAAATTCTAAATAATAACAACAATAACTTAAAGATGTTTCTCAGGCACAGGGTCTCTCTTATTAAACCCTGTACACCTCAGTGGCTCATCCTACAGAAAACGCCCCATGAATGTTACTGAAATAAACTGAATTGTCAGCTAATACTTCCAAAGATTTAAGGTAGGCTGATCTTAGTATTCAGGGAACTCTCCAACATATATGAAAACCTGTTTAACACATCCCAGAACGATGAAAGCAGAGGACTCTGCTGAGACCAACATGACTCCAGTCTTTCTAAATAGTAAACCGTAAATGACTTCAAACTCTCAGCGCTCTCCTAAAACATTCATTGCCCACATCTTCTCTTTCTCTCCCATCATTCTTCCTCACACTGCTACCTTCAAAAAGTACTCCAAGAGAACTTGAAATTAAGAGACAAAGGACCACCTCTCTCTACCTTAACTCCACACTGACCATCTCTGCCATTTCTACTGTCACAAAGCAAAGAGTTTCCTGCCGTCCTATGACAGACCTTCAGCCCTGTCAGCCTTGTTTCTCCCTGGGTGACAATGTAGCTCAAGACAGATGACAGGAGACAGAGAGATGGAAACAGTCCTGTCTAGACACACCATCCAGTAAATATTTACTTACAGTGTCCTGAATATTAAAAACTCAAATCCACATCTCTGGATCTATCTCTCCCCTTGCCATAACCTTCACAAATAAAAGTGCAAGTGAGATCTCATCTCAGCTATCCTAAGCAGTCAAACTTTTCAAACTCGTCTTTTAAAGACAGAAGAACTACTAGAGTGAATACAAAAGAAAGGGGTTCCGCTTTTAAGTCAGTCACTACGGCTGATGATTTTCCCTTCCAGTATTTCTCTGGCATGCCCGCCCCACCCCACCCCCAGCTTTGGCTCAGGTCTCAATTAGCTCATGACTGAACTCCAGTTTTCTTCCTGCCATCACATTTTTGGCATTCTAAAACATCTTCCACATCCATCTTTCAGCTGTCCTTGGTCTGATATCTCTATGTAGAAGATTATGAAGTCTTCTGGTAATTTGAGCTCCTTTTAATTTCAAGGCCTTTTCATAATTATACTTTCTCTAGAAATATCCTAGTCACTCCTCTCAGGCCCTACTGTGTTCCACAGGAGCCTATAGCCTCGCTCCCTTTGCACCCATATCATTCCCTCCGTATGACTTCTGTCGTGCTAGCTACTAAGATAACTGCGATTCAGAATTCACTCTCCATTCAACATCCCAATCCTAAACTTTTTGAACCATACTTGTTTCTCCCCATCCTAAACTGCAGCAAGGTGTGTGTGTGTGTTGAAATGGATCAAGAACACCCTGTCCATATTAATTTGACCCAATCTGAATATTCCCTATAATTCTATCACTTCCTTTAGAATTTAGGTAAGTTAAAATTCTATACAACTGCCTTAGCTTCGGGGGGTATTTTATTATGCATTGTTTATGTACTTATCCAGTATTCTTTAATTTACTTGTTTGCACCCTAAGAGAGATTGCTGCAGGTTACAACTTCCATTAAGGGAAGGCTTTCAGTGCCCAGAACAGCGCTCCTGCTCACCTGCTACATTCTTTTCAAAATATTGAGGATGAGGAGGCCCCTGGTATGACTTGTACCAAAATTAGACAAAATATGTGATTTTCATGGAAGCTGCAAAAAAACTGAATCGCGTGAAATATAAACTATCACTCCGTTCAATAAACAAATTCTCTGGCTCTCACTGCTACCTTAGCCTAGGCTTCAGAACTTTTACAACTTCCCAGATTAGTGATTTTTCCCTGGGGCTTCTCCTAATATCCTTGTGTAGAGTGCCACAATATACAACACTCACGCTTAGCAAACTCCATTCCAAAAGTTTAAAGAAAGCATTCATGATTATCCAAGTGATATTTATAAAGCACGTACCAGCCAGCCCTCCAGGGTTGAAATTCCGCACCTTTACAGACCTGTCTCCACCCCCTAGACCCTGGCTGTTTACACCAAAAGGACTGGCGCCAGGGTCCCCTCTCCTTCCTGCTCTTATCACCCCCTCCATGCAGCACTCCTCCGGATGGCTACAGAAACAACCTGAAATTCAGAATTGCTGTGTTAACAGTGGTGGGCGGGCTGGGTCTCCTCCCCAGGTGGCCGGGCCCAGGATAATGGCCCTTTTTCCAACCTGCCATTGATGGCCGCTGTCCAAAGTTCCACGCCAAAAACTTACGCGTACAATCTCCTGGGTGCTCCAGCGTAGTACCCCCACCCTTTAAATGCCTGTGCTCCCACTCCCAATGTCCCACTATCAGTGACCCAGGGATGAAAAGCAAGAAAGCTGCAACTTTCAGACTGTATGTTGAAAGACTTGCTCCCATGTTCACGTAGAGGTGGGTAGCTGTGGTCTAGTCAGTTGTTTTCACAGCTGGCCTATTCAATCATCCTCTCTTAAAAGCTTACTTGACAGGTGAGAAGTTCTGCATCTCCAGATTATTCCAGGAACTCCTCAGCATCAATCTGAGCTACAGAGAGGCCTAAAGTGGAAGGCAGTGGTGCTGAAACCTGCTAAGCGTGTCCCGGGGGCGTACTCTGGTGCAGGAAGGAGGATTCCAGCGCCAGGAATGTGCTGGTCCAGGGGAAAGAGAGGGGAGCGCCGGGAAGTATTAAGGATAGGGATCAGAAAAGAGCAATATATCTGGAAATGTCCGGAGAGGAATGGAAATGGATAAGAGGATGCAGACTGGAGAGAAATTGGAAATATAAGATGGGGCAAGGGAGAAATGGAGGACTGCTGTGCCTCGGATGCGGCTGTCCAACCTCGGCGGGTGCCAGTACCGTCCAAGAGCGCCGGCCAGGCTGGCTCGCGGCTGAGCCCTGGGACCCCGAGGGCGGGCAGCGCCCCCTGCGCGGCGGGAAGGGGCTGGGCTCCGAGCGGCGCGCCTTACCTTCTGGTCGACGATGGAGCAAGCCATCTCGCGGACGTGCGCCAGGCTGTAGTCCCCGGACGAGTCCTGTAGCAGCAGCACCGGCTCGCGGCTCAGGCCGATCTGCAGATGGAACGAGATGCCCCCGGCCGGGGCTGCGACGGGAGCCAGGAACTGCGCGGGCCCCGACCCCGACCCCGGGACCAGCGCGGCGGCAGCTGCTGCCGCCGCCGCGGCCACGGGTAGCAACGGGCTGGGCGGCCGCAGAGCCGGAGGGGCGCTCATCGCTTGGCCGGGCGCGCGGAGGGCAGCCGAGGGCGGGGGCCGGCGGCTGAAAAGTTTTGCTGCCGCGGAGCCGGGAGCGTCCTTCTCCAAGAGCGAGGCGGAAAATAAAAACTTTCCGGAAAAGTCCCCGCGCGGGGGGGAGGACTAGAGGCTGAGGCTCTGGAGGGAAGAGGGAGGAGGGAAAATGGCCGAGGCGGGAGAATTGCGCCGCCGGGAGCGCGGGCGCCGCGCGAGGGAGGCGCCGCCGCCGAGCAGCAGCCGCCGCGGCTGGCTCGGAGGGACAGGGCGGCAGGTCAGCGCGGCCGGGGCGCCGGGGGGGCGGGGCGGGGCAGGGGGCGTGAGGGGCGGGGCGGGGGAGCCGGGGGCGGGCACTGCGCAGCCACTACCCGGCGGGCGCGGGGGAGCGGCCGCAGTGGCCGCAGGGTGCTGGGTCGTCGCCCCGCCGCCGGCGGTTCCTGGGGCCTGAACTCCACTAGTCGGGGCAGGACCGAGCGCCCGGGCTTGGAGCCGACTCCGCGGGTGCGGTTCGTCCCTCCCCGCGGGGACTCCTGTCTCTGCTAGCCCGGCCGTCCAACTGCGGACCGATGGGACGGAGAGCGCTTCCTGCGACCCGCAGCCCCTGGCCTCGCGCTTCCCGGTTCCCACAGACCCTACCGCCTCTTCCAAATGCCCAAGCATTGGCACTTCTACTAGTGAGGTGATCTGTGATGGATCCCAGAATACCGAGCCCTGCAATTCCCCTTGGGTGTTACCTTCGGAGTGTCAGGGGAGGATGAAAACAGGGTCCCAGGAAACCCGCTTACATCCCGGCTCCTTCTAGGAGCCCTGGGGTTTGTTGCCAGAGCGGGTAGGAAGCCAATCCACGGACGTGTATTTAAACCTGTCTCCACCGTTTTGGTCTCTCTGACACACCCTGATACCCACCTACTCCACCACAACTCATAAGGTACCAGGTATACACAGTGGCTGGATTCAAAAGACCTCTTAAAAAAAAAAAAAGAAGGGACTTCTACATAAAGGCAGGAGTACGGTCTAATGCGGCCTCTTTACTTTTACCTTTTCCTCTGTGTCTGGAGCGTCTGGTTCTGGAGGCTCAAAGACTTTTTCTTTCTTCTATCACTCTAAAGTCAGCTTCGTAGGAGTAGTGCCCCCAGCTCCGCGGAAAGCCACCACTATCAAAGTCGGGCGCTGTCCACTCTAATTGTGATAATGTTCCTTCTTGCCGTTGTTGGAGGTGGTGGAGGAGTGAGGGCTGATTCCCAAACCTTGAAAATAAATTCTAATAATCTCCTCAATAGGGTAGGCTTCATGACTGTGAGGGGCTTGACCGCAGAAGGCCCCTGCTAGGTGTAACGCTCTGCCACAATGGTCTGCTGCCTGTCACAGTCAAGGCATTTTTATTTTTCACTTTGAAGTGGGCGAGGCAAATTAGGTAGCCAGCCACCCTGCCTCGTCTCTCTACTTCCCTTACACAAGCACATCCAAGGAACCCATTATGTATGTTTCTTTTGTATTTGATTACATTTTTTTGCTCCATATTTTGTTTGTTTGTTTATATCTTGACTTAAGGTCCTGGCCCAGAACACAGCATTGTAAGGTTATTTTCTCTTAAGAGTTCATTCTCAGGGTCAGTTACAGAGCCTTGAATGTTTCCAACAACATTGTGTTAATCACTGCTCTAGAAGAGATTTGAATTTATTCTTGCTGGATTTGAAGTTGTGAGAAGGTCGACATGTATGCGTTAGTATTTTCCCTGCTTATTTATGAAAGTGTTTCTCTTCATCGATGGTAAGATACAATTTTTCTAATGTAGTAGGTTCAGCTAAGCTAGGAGAACAGTGGGATTATTCTTGATGCAAAGCCCTTCTCAATTGTCCAAAAAGATTTTTAATGACAGAAAAATACATTTCGTTTTCCTTCAAAGTTGGAATAAAGTCAGTAGTCCCACAGTTTCCTACTACCAGGAAAAAAAATTCTGCTGGTCACTTTGCAAGGTGCTTGCAAAAGCTGGTTTTGCTTGAGGTTTAGGAGAGCTGAAGACATGCATGTTTTGTAGATACCGCAATGATGTTAAGGCCTTCTTTGTGCCAGGCACTGTACTGGCACCAGGTATGCAGCTCTGAAGATGTACAATATCCCTGCCATAACATTAAAAAGAAAAATAACATTATTTCTGATAATCATAATTGCAATGAATAAAAATAATGCAATAGTAACAATAGTGACTTGTGGGGGAAAGAGGCACTAGTTTGAAAGGGATGTAAGAACTAGAGCAGGGGTGTCAAACTCATATTAAGCAGGGCCCACATCAACCTCACACCCCTGAACTAAGTGTTTTACTGAGTTTACGTTTGAGCCCAAACCTGAATGATAGAAGGGAGCCGGTAAGAAGATATGGGAAATCACACTCTAGGTATTGAGAACAGCTGGTGCAAAGAGCCTTACACGGGAACGTACTTACCATTTTCAAGGCACAGGAAAGGAGAGGCAAATGTATGAGATGAAGTCGGGGAGCTGGTAGAACCCAGATCTCAAAGGGTCTGGAAAGCCCTGGTAAAGAGTTTTCATTCTATTTTCAATGCACTGCCGATTCATTAGAATATTTTAAACCAGAGCTCAGTAAGATTTAATTAGCACTTCTAAAAGATCACTCTCTGTTACTATGTATATAAGATAAGTGACTCAAACAAGAAGGAAAAAAAATCTCAAAATTAAAGGAGCTCCCCATAACAAGCAGAAAATTCCCATGGAATCAGTTATTGCCATTTCTATAGTAGACACCTGAGATTTGACCTACTGCTATCCACTTTTGCTGAATAACAGTTAATACCTGAAAGAAACCTGGTATGTATCTCTGGTGACTTTGACATTACACCTAAAAAACTTGAAGGATTTGAGAGAATTCAGTGGTTTTAGTCCCTCTGGATGTTTGAACATTGGAAAAGAAAAGGAGGATTTAGACAGTAAATAGCCGCTTATATAATTTATATTCATGAATATTTTTTTTTATTTTTGAATCGTGGCTAATATTAGTGAAATAACAGACTTCTGGCAGTGGCTGGGAATACCACCTTAGAAAGAAGGGTCAGTGCTCAATGTCCTAATCTAGACTCCCTACAAATTGATTTGGATACGCAGAAGTATGTGTGGTTTCTGATGCTTGATTTGGAAAATGAACTTTTTAAGGGAAAGAACCTGGCAGATTTATTTCTACATGTCATAACCAGAAAAAATAGTTTTAGCAGTTTAAGAAAAAATAATTTCTTGGCTTAGAAAAATTTTTAATGGCATTATTTCTAAAAAATCAGTCATTGCTATAAAATTCATATTCCACTAGGATGCAAGGCTGAATAATAAAAATGAAGTTATTTATATGAAATTAAAGCCATATTGTATTTAGTTATTATGCTGCATTTTTTATTCTTACCCTCAAATATACAATCCTAAAAAATCATATTGTTGCAACAACAGTAAACCTTCTTTCCCATACTTTACTATTTTAAAATTGAATTATTTACACATTTGATCACATACATTCAAACTAAAAATCTTTGTGTCATACAGCTTTAAGTAGAATACTTCTTGAATTAAACATTAAATTTATATTTATTTTAAATATATAATTTCTTATATTTGTATGGTATGCATACTTTTAATGAATATATTGTGTTTCATTCAACCAGTTGGTTATCCAGATTGTCAAGGAAAAATGAAGTTCTCATAAACTGAAAAAACTGAATTAAATTTGAGACTTATTTCAGAATGTATTCAAAAAAAAGAATACATATGCTTTTAGATGAAAGAAGAACATTCTAGAGTACCTTAACCTTTGCCCTTTGCTGCACCAGTTGAATGTCAAAGCCAGCGAGTATAGATGATGAGATTTGCATGCTTGTTAGTTTGTCCACACAACAAACAGCATTCCTACCACTGCCCAGCCCATTTTTGTCCTCTTCACTTTGTTTCATTACATGCTCATCTACAAGTAACCTTGCATGTTGAACTTTAAAAAGAAATTAGTTATTGAAAGAAATGTAACTTGCTTTGGAAAAATAAAATAATTTAAGTCACCAATGAAGAATATTCATTTTAAATGTTATTTCTCTTACCAAACATTTTCTTTGTTTTTGTATAGAAATTAAATCATAATTAAATGATAAATGCATTTATGTAATTTTAATTTATGATTTATCACCTGTGTCCTTTTCAAAAAACAAGAAATCCATTTTAATCAATAGAAATTTTTATCAAAATAAATAAGTAGTACAAATATCTGGACTAATATCCATGATTTATGCTGTAATATTTAGCTGTAACATTCCACACAGCCAAGACAAAAGAAGGAAAACAATATGTTTTCTAACTTTTATTGTCTGATTTTAAGCAAAAATTTTGGATGAAATTATCACGTGTCCATATTAAACAAGACAGAAAAACATTTGATTTGGACTCTGAGCTTCCTGAGGGAAAGACTCTTGTTTTGCTCACCTCTCCATCCCTTAGGAGCAGAACATAACAAACACTCATTAACATCTTTCTGAATCAAACTGTTCAACTACAGTTTGAAGATTAAAAGTTTGCAGTCTTTTATATTCTATAATAGTCTTTTATAACCACCCTGTTCAAAAGCTGAAGTGACAGAAACCAACTCTAAATCCGACAGACGTTTCCTTCAGGGATTCAGTTAATGAAGTTCAAATAAATTCTATTCTTGTGATCTAGTCTGACTCAGATGGACACAGTTAGCTCTTCTGTCCAGATATGCATATAGCACCTTCTTAGGGCTGTCACTCTAGCACCTATCATGTACTGTTGATTTTGCTTGCATCCTACACCTGTGGGAGCCATTTTATCATCATCTCCACATACTCCTCAAGTGTCTGCAAAACCAATTATATGTGGCATGGAATAGGGACTGATAGTTGGTAGTAGTTCAAAATTGTTTACTGAATGAGTGAATGACTTGAGCTTAAAATGCCTCCAAAAAATGTGTGACATAATCTAACAGCCTACCCTCCCCCAGAATCAACTATCTCAGCTGCACGTCTAATTTAAAATTGCATTTATTGTTCTTTTTCTAATTATCAAAGTAATACATGTCACTTTGCAAAATTTGGAAAAAATGAAAATATAAATAAAAAATAAAAATCAACTATAATCTCAACTGAGCGATAATACTAACCTATTTTTTATGTGTGTGAAGTCATACCAAAAATACTGTTTTTAACATTATTCTTAAATTCACTATACCAACATATTTTTTTCCTAAGTCATTAAGTAGTCTTTGAAAACATTATTGAGGATGACTATGAGGTATTCTAGAATATGGGTTTTGATTCCCTACACTTGAACATTTATTTAATTTCTGTTTTTGCTAGCATACTTTTTAAATATAAATAACACTATTACTTGGGCAGAAAATACATTCATAAATTGAAATAAAGATTTAGAAACTCCATTGCAGGAAAAATATCTAAAATTTATGAGAAGGATTAGGTTCTAGAGGCTTTTAAAATAGAATCATTTAAAGATGCAAAAATATTTCAAAGAATTTATAATGGTGAAATACATTAAGCTGACAAAATCTAAAAAAATTTTTTTAATTAGCAAGATATTTTGCAGTTTTTAAATTGAATATTCAAATCAAACTTGACACCTCAAGAGAATATCAGTTTTTCTGTCAGAAATCAAAACAGTGATGTATGCTATGTTTGGAAACTAAGTGATAGAATATATGTGTGTGTGTGTGTGTGTGTGTGTGTGTGTGTACACATATATAACTGGGTCTTATTATGACAGAAATTAACTTCATGAAATATCACTGATGAGTGAAATTGAAAAGTATTTGCTACCTTCCATCCACACTTTCTGTCAGTTGGCTAGAAATATAAGTGCCAATCTAGTTTTCTTCATGCTACAGTATTGTATTCAATACTTTAAAAATTACAAGCATGTGACTTAAAAACAGATGGAATAAAAGATGTTAAAAATTGATTTTTAAAACCTTTAAAATTGTGTTATGAGGACATTTTATATTTTAACAAACCAATCCTGGTTTCCAAACTTACAATGTCATAGATTATTAAGTAATGATACAATTGATGGAATAATCTAGTTTTCAGTTAAAAAAAATAATTAAGTAATATTATTCTATTTGGCCTGTAAAATTTGCTTGGCTCATTCCCAAATTATGTCATTGTAATATCTGTAACTGGCCCATGTTTTAGGTACTGTTAAACTGCATATCTGTGGAGCATTTTGACAGCCCATCGCCTTGAAACAACCTGCAGAAGATTGCTTGCTTCTGAACAAATATGACAGACAGACCACATTTCACTCTACTATATTAGCCAAATTAAAGCTATGGTCATTATAAAATAGCCCATATGAGCCTAATCTCCAAATCTTAATTTATAGAATTTATGTTTTAGGCAGAATGGTGAATAAGAGGCTGTTTTATGCTAAATTATGTCCACCATAAAATTCACATGTTGAAGCTCTAACCCCCATTACCTCAGAATGTGATTGTATTTGGAAATAGGGCCTTTAAGTTAAAAATGAGGCCCTGCCCTGGCTGGTGTGGCTCGGTGGATTGAGTGCCAACCTGCAAACCAAAGGGTCACTGGTTTGGTTCCCAGTCAGGGCACATGCCTGGATTTCGGGTGAAGTCCCCAATAGGGAGTACATGAGGGGCAACAACACACTGATGTTTCATTTCCTCTCTTTCTCCCTCCCTTCCGCTCTCTCTAAAAATAAATAAGTAAAACCTTTAAAAGTGAAAATGAGGCCCTAATCTAATCTTACTGGTGTCTTCACAAGAATAGGAGATTAAGACACAGGGAGAGACAGAAAGGGCATGTATGCCCAGAGGGACGACCGTGTGAAGAGGCAGCAAGAGGCAGAGCGAGGCAACAAGAGAGGCCTTACCAGAAACTAACCCTGCTGTCACCTTGATCTGAGACCTCCAGACTCCAGAACTATAAAAAGATAAATTTCTGTTGCTTAAGCTATCCAGTCTATCGTATTTTCTTATGGCAGCCCTAGCAAACTAAGATAGTAACATGTAATGTGTTAGGGTAGAATAGATATATTTTGTGAATACATACAGAGCGCAAAAGACAAAGGGCGCTTTTCTTGAACCTTTAGGAACAGAGTACAATAGTTCTCTTTCCAATTTTTGACCTTTCTCATTTCATCAGAAAAGTGTGGGAGGGTGCATGTTACTGAAAAATGTCAAGGAAAAACACTAAGATACTTAATAAGGTAATGTAACCTTGAACTTAACAATTTGCAGAAGATTAGAATGAATAGTAGACTTTTAAAATCGAATCAATTTTGCTGTTTTGTGTAACAATTTTATGTATCAGAATGATTTGAGTTATTATAATACAAATTGGATAAATGTTTGTCCTTGAGGAAATTAGTATTTTCAGGATTTAAAAAATACTTTAAGTAAAATATAAATAAGGGAAACAATTTTCAATTTTATGTCTTTTTAGAAGGAATACTAGCTGGCATTATTTGTAGAATTTTAGAAATAAAAGTGGTATTACAAACCATTTTACCCAATTGCTTCATTTTAGATGTAAAAAAAGAAATGAATGCTCCAAATCACACAAGTTAGAAGAGCCAGGAGAAGAAATGAATCCACACTACACTGATTATACCAGTATTCTGAAATCTGTATTTGGCTATACACCCCATTAGTGAAAAAAATAATTGAGCACCTACTTATATATGTTTGTATATTTATTTATAATTTAATATGTAATAATATTACTGTACAACTGGTGTAAAAATATATACAAAAGTAGAAACTGAAGAGGGTACATACAGGGCTTCCAATTCTGTATAGCGTGGAGGAGATAATGCTTCTCCTTATTCTTACTGCTAAGTACAACAACAAATAAAACCTGAACGTTGTGTGTTAAAGAAATAGTGAGACTCTGAGACATAGAAAAAGACCAACTAGGGACTTTGATACTCCAAAAATAACATGATTGAAGTTCCTTATGTTTTCTTTTTGCCTCGTGTGTCCAGACTGAGTGCTGGTCAAATGTACAACCTGGGAATACCAACAGATAGAAACTCAAAAGCCTTAAGAAAAGTCTAATTTTTCTAGCCAAAGAAACAAGAAAGAAAAAGCCTTGTAAGACAGAAAACTTAGAGGCAGTAACTGCCCTATTTCAGCCTCACACTAGAGGAAACATC